>NW_019292629.1:0-34954 GCF_000500325.1 Leptinotarsa decemlineata | reverse complement strand
AATGTTACAACTAAATTATTATTATTATTATTATTATTGTAGTGAACATAAAATGAGTAGAAAAAAATTCATGTCAAACGATTTCATTAAAAAACAACAAAAACGATGTAGATAATGTACTAAACACTAAAAAAATATTCGGAAGGTCCTAGGTAGCAGTCATGACACTACTCTCCTCAGCAATTTACGGTATTGATCAGATAAAAAAATCGTTGGGCATAACGTAACCTCAGTAGATATGTAAATACTACGCCAAACGATTTTAATAATTATTTTTTAGCTTTTCGTACAATAACCTACATAATTGTTTTTTCAATAAAACCGTTCAACTTAAAAACTGAGCAAAAACGTTTGAAAATGTCACTGTTCCTGCAGAATAAAAACATCCCACCTGAATGTTAACAGATGCCTAATGCCTATGGGTCTGCAATTATAACACTGCGTCCCTTGCCTCACTGCCTTTTATAATATTTACCAGAGTTGTAGACGAAACGTGAAAACCTGCAGACCACGGCCAATTGAACCAGAAAATAGATTAGATAGTTATTTCCAGCTCTAAGTTTACATTCTTTGATCAGCTGTTCCACTGTTTCACATCCTAGTATAAACAGATTTTATTTCCAATACCAACGACAAACATTACAAAACCACCAAAACGCCCACCAATCTCACCCGCCGAATATCTTCCAGTTATTTGGCCTGTAATTACCCGACCATATTTGCGAATAATAAGACCGTGTAATGACTTCATTGATATTTATTACCGGGAGTTCGTTTTCTGAAGGGATTAGACGATACGAGAGGGTGGTTTGTATTCGGCGGCAGGTTGACGGTTGGGTTCAGAGGGGTTGTAGCTGCTACTTGTAACATTGTGTAGCACAAAGGGTAACATCTGTTGTGGTTTGCCAAACAAACTATGATAATTGCGCCCGTTCATAATCACTTAGCCTCAGGTTGTTTTATTAAGATTTATATCGACTGGAGAAGAGTGAAATACGAGAGGGTGGAGACATTTGATGGTGGTTTATTTGCCTTGTCCTTGATCTACTTGTAATTTTTAGATTATACAAATTCAAATTGAAATAATGCAACTGCGCTGTATATAATGGATTGGAAATCTCTATTTCATTCTCTTTGTCGCTGAAATAGACGATGACGTCACGATTAGCTTCGATCTAATTATGCTTCAAGTATGTACCTACTCCAATACCTGCTGGATATTCATAGAAATAAAGAAAAACTTGAAAAAAATTCATATCACAATTATACCTCAAGAAATTGTAACTTGATTCCACCAACTAGACGTCGTTTATTGACTTCTGAACGCAATACCTCAGACGTGAAGTTGTATAATGAATTGTCATTAACGCCTAGCGTTACAGTATGGTCACAAGTGGTTAAGCTTTCTGTAAAGGGTGCTGCGGCTTTATTTTTTGTCCGTTTGGAGAGACGGCGCTGTCAGTCTCTTAAAAATAGTTCAACGTGTTGATTAGTTCATAACAGGTATAGACGACATTTGTACCAGACACGTGTGCGTGTAATATATTTAGGTGTTTTTACTATTGTGTAAAAGTGCTATGGAGCCAAACTGTGTGTAAGTATATAGATCGAGTTTTTTTAAACTGTTTCTTACTTTAACAGCTAATGAGAAGAAATATCAAATATTGTATTAGTCATTTTCCATCGAAATTTGAGTTACATTATATTAGCTACAGATGTATGTATCAGCCTATTACCTATTACGTATGGTAACGCTAGGCAGTTACACTAGCGATATGTTTTCAAATTGTTTCTTTTTGTTATAGAAAGGGTTTATCACTTCAAGATGCCCTAGAGATAGCCTATAGTGATAATATAGACGAAATATTTATTGATCCACCCGATCCGGATGTTTTGACAGACGTAGACTCCGGGGATGAAGATGGTAGTGGATTTATTGACAATTTATCTGGCAGACAACTTAGAGCTCAAGCCGTAATAAAACTTTTGGACAACACCAGAGTTGGTGGGTGCAGTTCTGATGATGTGTCGCGAAGTCTTGGATCACTTCATGCTTCACCAAAACATAGGTCTCCTTCGTCATCACAAAACAAAGTACCTTCGATAACACAACTTACTGTTGATGTAGAGGACTTTGACTGGGTCCAATGCGATTTGCAGTCAAATCACCTTGACAATAATAAATTCTTGGTTGTTATATAGGAGTCAACACGGGTCGAGGGGAAAAATATTTAACCCTAGCAAAATTCCGTGCTGAAATTGCATACATACTCTTTCTGCAACCAAGGAAGTACATCTACACCAAAAGATGTGCGTCAAGATTCTCATAGTTACTGGCCAATTCATGACGAAACGAGACAAAGGTGCAAAAATCCTGGATGTGAATCTTTTTCATTTATAAAATGTTTAAAATGTGCTCTACATTTATGCCTTGATACAAATAATAATTGTTTCTTGCAATTTCATACAAAATAAGACACTTGCATTCCATGTACCACTTGTGCACAATGTAGCTGATATGATACATATACAGTGTCATCCCCAAAGTATGCACTATATGGGAAACTTATTTATTAAGGGTTTTTCGACAAAAAGTATTCATGATAAAAGTTTAAACATCCCCTAAAACTAAACATGCAACAACAAAATACAGTACAACACACGTAATATACGGGGAGCCTTCAAATATTTNGAAAGTGCATCGTGCTTTCACTGGCGCGAGTGGCTAGCTTCTTCAGAGGTTTAACCATCATGGCTTGCTATCCGATGATGTCATCGATGACATCATCGGACAGCATGATGGAAACTATGATGGTTAAACCTCTGAAGAAGATAGCCACTCGCGCCAGCGAAACGTCAGGAAGAAATTCCGAAAATTCATGGCTGTCAAACTCGAAAAGCAGTGACACTGATATATCACTATTATTTTAGGACAACTCTCAGTCACAAGTTTTGTATGACCCATATGACCCTGTCTGTTCGAAAATAACCTCAGAACCAAGAAAAACCTAGTAATTTGGCAATAAGAGAACGTTTTGAGTGTTTATTCATTCAATAAAAATACATACAATATCGAGATCAAACTACCAGACCTCAAGTTTATAGATCAGCCATAGAAGGGTTCAAACAATCGCTTTTTCCAAAATTCGAACTTATGAACCAATAAAACCAAGTCATCTCTGAATTCTCAATTGCTTTCCAATCTTTTCTTTGGAATATTCACATATGGAAGATCCAGCTATTTAGGATTACAATGAAAGCTATAAATATCACATCATCCATCCTGTGTCAAATATTCTTATGCCTGCTGATCACACTCGTTGGCGGAAAAGAAAATGGTGGATGCTGTACTAGCCACAGTACGTTGCTACCAGTAAGTTTTTCCAGCCCGCAATGTGAATATTCATTTGATCACTCATTCGAATCCAAGCATCGTGGATCTATTGATTTTTCCTCTTTGATAACAGTTCAAAAACTCTGATTGGTGCTTATTAAACCATATTTCAAAATAGTTTCTAACCTAAACAAAGTTTACCGGCGAATAGATGAGAAGATATGCCAAGAAAGAAGGAGATGAAACTGGAAAACCATGTAAGCATGTTCTCTTGGTCTGTATCGAGATATCTCGAAAAGTACATTAGAGTTTTTCCAAGATTATTGAAAGGTAGTACACTTGTTGAATGTTGAATGGGGGCTTGCTGCTCTATTCACGTTGTTGATGCATTGACTTCAGTCTTTCTTTCTGGCCTGGAAGGCAATGAGGCTGCTGACTCCCTTGCAAAGGAGGGTGCTGCAAGCAGCTTCATCGGACCAGAACCTGTCATTGGCATCGCTTTAGGCTATGCCAAACAAAGATTGGACACCTGGATGGCAGGAAGATTTATGGACTTCTGGCAGAATCTTCCAGGATTGGCTCACTCCAAGGTGTTTATTCGCCCTTCGAAGTTTGATACCAAACAGTTTTTAGACAACAGTAGGGATGAACTACGATATCTAAGAGGCCTTCTTACAGGTCGTAATCATTTGAGTCATCATATGCAGAGACTCGGAATGTCGGAAGACAGTTTGTGTCGCCTCTGTTTGGAAAATGATGAAACAGCAGAGCACATACTTTGTGCCTGCCCCGCTGGACACCGAATCAGATTCTTAGAGTTCGGCAGAGCCGTACTCTGAAAGACCACTCACCATACAAACTAATCGACTTTGTTAAGAAGCTGGGTTTATTTGGTCGAGTATGAACAGGTGTGAGCCACAATAAACCTTTGCGAGTTGCGATGGAGGGTCGAATAGACCCACTCACTCTAGACCTAACCTAACCCAACCTAACCGTAGTCTTTCTTTAAATACTCACTTTCAATGGCATTTTTAAGGTGAATATAGCTCAGGAAAATTTCAGAGGTCTTAGGCTTGGTACTTCAACGCTCGATTTGAATGAACTTTTTTCTAGAGCCTATACTGTTTAAGATCTGCTGCTTGTTTGCTTTTCTGCCCATTCTGAGAGCTTCCTCTTTCTAGGGCTTGAGCAGAACAAGGTGAATAAATTGGAAATATCTGGGAGCTTTCCCTTTCATAGGGCTTGAGTAGAATAAGGTGAATAAATTGAGAATATCTGATTCATTGATAATCTGATAATCCAATGCGAAATTATCTGTTGCGACGTCAATATCTGTTCTGTATCAAAGTCTATTGGATACTTTCTGTATTGGTCGCATACCCTTGACTTCCTTGTATTTCAAATGATTTTCTTGCTTACCAATTCATAAGTACCATATTATCATTCCACCAAGAAACATTTCTGTTCAGTCTCTGAAGTCTGTAGGTTCACCATCCAGTCTAGATATTTGTCATAACCAAGTTCAGTGAATGCTCACCTTTCGCATTACGTTTCTGTTTGCTCGTCAAGCCCTTACTAGGTTGTTTACATCCCTCGTTGGTATTTATTTCAGTCTATCGTAGGGGAGGTACTGATTAAATGACGATTTTCGAAAGTCCTATCTCAATATTCGACTTCAATCTGACTTCTTACAATATGCAAAAGGTACCTCAAACTGATTTTGGTCAAGAGCTGCAGGTTTCAGATTCAATAAAGTTACTGTAATCTATAGAAGGTAGTTGAGGAAAAATTCTGGAAGATCTCAAAAAACGAAGAGAAGTAAGTGAAACTGAGCCTCTGAAACACCATTAGAATAAACCTACAAGTTACCTAAAATGCATTTATGAAATCTCCAATGCATCTACATTATCAGATTGGCGAACGGAGCTAATAAAAAAACCTCTTTGAAAAGGTAGATCACAATAAATTTTCTGCTCTTCGCTAATCCTGGACTTTGTATTAAATCAATAACGAGTTGAATGTTTGATGACTTTGAAAAAGCGATGTTTGCCAGCGGTTTTAATTCGCGGAGAGCTGAGCAGATTACAAGATTAAATATACAATTTCTCTGAATTATACATGAGATTTTAATTAATATATCCTCAGCAAGGCAGTAATTGTATTACGCATAACTGAAATTAAAGTTTTGATGCGGTAGAGACGGTTGTGGATTTCGCCTTTCTGAAAAGTTTTCTGCTGCTGCCCTCTTCGGATGATGAAAGCACGCAGAAACGTATAACCTTGTTTGCTCCTTTGAATTATTCACCACTTTCATTTAAAGTCCATTAAAAAAATACGGCTTTCTTAGGCAAAGCGTGTTTTTCGAATAAAAAAGTTTCCGAGGTTACTCATTTTCCCCATATTTCACCTCTCAGTCATTCGAAGCTATGACTTACCAGCTCTTGGTGATTCCTGTGAATTCATTTTTTTATCTATTTATCAGTCTGTAATTCTCAGGGATCGAAAGCCGTTGGCACCGTCCAGCCATGAGTTGAAAACTATGGCCAAATGGCGGTGGGTGCTTGGAAGTTTTTTTCACCAATAAGTGTTCAACCCATCTGTGCCTGGAGCAGCAAAGTTCTTGGAACCCACAAGTGCTCTCCGAACGTCATCCGGGGTTATCGAGTTGGGCAGTTCATTGAGATCAGGCTGTCGAAGCTCTCTGCTGGAAGCTTCAAACTGCTCTAGGGCTGGAGTGTCTAAGATGAATGGCTGCGGGTGTTCATAAATGTTCTTCCAGAAGGATTCCACCTGATCAGCGGTCGGTGATTATTCGCAACACGTGGAGGCTCCTGGAATAAGCGAGAAGGATTATCGCGGAACCTAAGGTTTTCCGCGATACTTCTCGCTCGCCTCACTAGTGACTCCTTAGCAGCCACTAGCATTCATATCCTATCAAGGCAGTGCTGTTTGGTGGTCAGCAGCACGCCTTGACTCGAAGTGTGATGGATACGTCGTAGTTTGGTGCCTATTCGCAACACTGCCGTCGTGAAAGGTCTGTTGACCGCCCTGTAATCTATCACACATTGGATACGAGACGAGTGTTGTCTCGGCCACGTGATCTTAGCCTCCATCTTGTGTACACGTCGTTCAATCTTTCGAACCGCAAGGCCTGGATTTCGTCCTTCCGATTCAGAAAGCAATTGGACGACACTATACACGTCGGTGTTGATTTTTCAGATATTAGCCTCTTCTGTTAGAACACTATGAACCTGCTCACCCTAATTCTGTGGAGCGCCATGCGTGTTCCGATTGTCTCCATTGGTGGCATGATGCAAGTCTCCTCTCCAGCTGTACCAACGGGTGGTAGAACTGTCACTTCTACCACTTCGTTATCAGGCTGGGAAGAAGCTCCAAAGATTGGATACGTAATTCCTAAGATTTTGGGCGGAAAAGGCGACATGCTCCGGATGTGTTTCACACCACAGAGCATGCATTCTGGCCATATACTGGCTCACTACTCTCGTAGCAGTGTATAAGTCTATCTCTTAGCTCATGCGTCCACTCAAAGCGTCCGTTCTCATTGCCAGGGTCTCTGACCCCTCCGAGCGGGTCGATTGTGGGGGCCCTTTCCTCGATTACTATTAAGAACCAAGTGTTGTGTCCACCGGGTGGTTAGCCCTGTGGACCCATGGCCGGCACCGAAAGAATAGTGTTCTCCTTCCCGGGTACGCCTGGGTTGCCGGTCCGGTTTTGCACCATTGCTCGGGTAAGTGGTGGCGCAACTCACCATAGGGCAAGGGTGTTAGTGGCCATCCCTGCTATTATTATAATTTTTTTTTAACCGTAGTTTGCGCTGGTCAGGCCGTATCCCCGACAAATATCGTCTTGCTTTGGTGGTCGAGAAGGACTACATCAGACTTATCAGCTTGTATGAGCCTGGGGGTAGGGAACGAATAGTTTCAATAAATTCGGCACTTCTCGTTCCTCACAACGGAGAATAGGGCAACAGCGGTGACTCGTCAATACCGTAAGAGTGCCGTAGCTGGTAATATAGCACTCTTAGAGCCGCGTCATGTCGATGGATATAGGCCGAGACTGTATATGCTGGACA
Organism: Leptinotarsa decemlineata; assembly: GCF_000500325.1. Lineage (NCBI taxonomy): Eukaryota > Metazoa > Arthropoda > Insecta > Coleoptera > Chrysomelidae > Leptinotarsa > Leptinotarsa decemlineata. The sequence continues at coordinate 27,527 of NW_019292629.1, read as the reverse complement.
TGCTGATAGCAAGGGCATTAGGGTCTCGGGCGCTTCGCGGCAGGCCCTGCACCTTGTGTCAGGAACCTCTGTACCCATCACGCGACTGTAGTAGACTAAGGTGTTGAAGACACCATCCTGGCAAGTCATGATGAACCCCTCAGTTTCCGACATCAGCCCACTCGACTTGAGGAAAGCGAAAGCCAGACGCCTTGATAAGACAAGGTTATTATTATGGTCATTATTATTATTAATAATCATGAGACAATTTCATTTTTGACTTTGGGAACTCTCACTGTATTGGGAATACTCACTTTCAAAAACGTTCAAACTCTATTGACATCAATAACAACTGGATAACAGTTCCCATAATTCACAACCTACGACTGTTTTAGAATTGTTTCCCATGGTTTTCTATTCCAGTATGCTCTGTGAAACCCCGTATGTTTGATTTCATGAACATTATTTCGCTTATTGGGTTTATAGCCTTTCAATCTATCTGGAAAATATTTTCCCCGAAAAGTTATATCTTGTCGGAAAATGTCTTAGGAGATTAGATGAAGAAGTGACCGCAGGTCAAAGTTGGAAACTTTCGAAGTGAATTTGCTCAGAAACGAGATAACTCCATGTAACACAAATTCTGTTAGGATTATTGGGTTTGCAAGTAGCTTACGACATGACAAATATCAACTCAATATCATATGTTTCTTTCCGTTCCGGAAGTTTTCTGGTGAAAACCAGCAAGAATTTCAGTTTATGGAAAGTGAAAGAACCCAAAAAAAGTTGATACAAAGCAAATGATCACTTTCATTTCATTTATTTACTAACTTGAGGCCGGTTCAATTTTCGTGAATGAAAGTAACAGAAACAATATTTATTTATAAACAAACAAAATTATAAACCAGTTTTTCAAGAAAGTAATCAATGTGATTAACAAAATACAATGAAATATTGGTGGTTATAAAATCATCTCTACGTGTGGAGTCATTATAATCCGCTTATGAATAATTTTTGAATAGACATAATCCAACTAAAGTAAACATTTTTTCTGTTTCTCTACAGGATGTTCTGTATTTCAAATTGAACATGATTTGAATAATTATGAACACGATATCTATCTGAGGCACTTCACCCCATGAATTGATGTTATAAGACAACACTGTAGTATTCAAATCCAATTCCTTAGGTTTTTCTTTCGAAAATACACTGAAGCTTATCCTCGAATAAATATCTGAGTTCATTTTTAGTGCCAAACCTCGGTGCTCACAAATTCTTTATTTCTTTTTATGGAACTATAGACTTGTTATCCACTTCCAAATAGAGTACCCCCCTTATTTGTGAATTGTACGCATTTTCCTAATTTATTTGTAGAATTCCTACATTCCTACACGATAGAATATTCCAAATGCTTGCCGAAAACAACTACTTACTTGATGAAGGGAATTTAATTTGTGTGATTTTTCTCATAGATGACAATTATTGCAGATGCTTCTAATTAGTCCAGTTGTCCAGTTGCAGGATCTCGCTAAAATACATCGAGTGATCACCATCAGCATGAGACATGTTCAACCAAGATACCGTGCTCTGATACTCAACTAATTTCATTTCAATCAAGTTACACCGCATATACGAAATCTTTGAGTTAGAATCTGTTTCGACTGCAGTAAAGTACTCAAAAATCGGCCCGTATGTAATCACTCACATTTTTTGGACGAAAGCTTTCCAACACGTTGTACCAGCGGTCCAGTGAAATGGCCAGCTGTATCACCTGATTTATTTCTGTTAAAATACCTGTAATCAAAAGTTTACGCTATTGAGTCTTTAAATGTAGAAGATACTATCTGGTAGTCTCAGCGATATTCATTCTGGTGGATTGGGTAGAGTGTACATGAGAATGTTCACTCCTGATTCATTCATACATCTCTGTATCTGTAGAGTAGGGAGGATGAGTGTAGGCCCACAGCACTTAGGCCACATGTGACCCATTGTACATCCTCCTAGGTCATCGTCCATCCTGTCCTTTCTAGGAAGGTGGACAGGTCTCTGGGAGACATCTCCTTTATATCGTCAGGTGTAGGTCAAGACTTGCCGAACACACACTCTCTTATTGACGATAACTCAGGGCACTCGCATAGTACTTGCCTGACAGTCTCATCTTCCTGTTCACACATCCTGCTTAGAGGTGTGTCCACTAGCTCCATATTGTGGAGGTGTTTCCTTAGTTGACAATGGCCAGTCAGAAATCCTACCGTTAAGCGAAGATTTTTTTTGGTCATCGCCAGCTTCTCGGGGTCGCCAAAGGTGATCCTGGCAAGATTGCATCCTTTGATTTCATCCCATCTCTTCAGGGATTGAGCATGGATGTGACGTTTCGCAATTGTCGAAGTCATTAGGCCGTAGGTGCCACTGGATCATAAAATTCTTAGTCCAGCCGCTTCCTTTGCTAAAGAGTCGGCAGTGGGATAACCTTTACTCCTGTCGGGCCCTTCAATCCACCTCAGGATAATGTTATTATATACCGAGGCTTTATTATCTACCGAGGCTTTTTTCATTCACACATGTGCTAGGCTGTTTTGTTTGGTCCATGTTATTGATAGGTGTTCTAATGGTAGGATGTCGATTTTGGAGTTGTATCTTAGTCCATTCTTGGTCTTCTTGAGTACTGGATGCCACGTTCTTTTAACAAACTAGTTAACAACGAGTCTGAACTACCCAGCTCAAGGGTGGCACTACAGGAGTAATTGCTGAGTTTCTGAATCTGAATATACTAGTCACTGTTTCAAAATGTCTTTTTTGCTAGCAGAATCAGGAGCAGGAGGATATTAAGAAGCACGGATGATGGAAGTCTACAACAGTACCTGAGGGTTACATCGATCAATATATTTCTTATAAAAAAGCTATTGCTGAAAAAATAATCCCAGCAGCTATCTCCAGCGTTACAGCATCGTTCTCTTCACTTCAAGAATCAAATGTTAATGCCCATGAAATTGTCAACTCAGATAGTTCAAATATATTACAAGGCTCTTCAACATCGCAAGGTATTAATATCAGCAATTGTTCTTCACTTGTAGAACGTTCGCAAATCAGGACCAGTCAAAAACGGCCTCCGTCAATTTCTTGGAATCCTAAGCACACAATTTTTATGCTAATGGAATTAAACTACCTGTGTTACGTTAAAAAAATTTCACTGATTCAAATCTCATTGATATATCACAATTTGAAGTAGACTAATAAAAACAGACAAAACTTCTGAAACAACCTAATATTATACATGAATAGGCAGGTGAACCGTCTTTCCATATATGTCGTATCGAGATCATACGGGTGATATTCAGAAGTATATAATAAAAATTCAGCAAAAGTGAAAACAAACACCAAATACAAAGCATTCGTCATCACCACACAAGATTGTTTCGACCTGGCATAAGCTTCTTCAGTGGTGCGAAGCTCTACCAAGCATATATTGCTGGACTCACCTCTCCTTAAAGGAAAAGCCTAAGAGAGTTGAGGCGATGATATCTCCCTTGACATCTGGTCAAAACAGCGCCGTTTTGTGTTTTATCGCGAATGCTTTTGTTTTTTCTGATTTTGCAGTGAAATTAGCAGACGAAAATAGAGAACGAATCTCAGTTGGTGATTGATGTCAAAGCTTGGCACCGCTTTTAGGAGTCTCCTATATCTTTGATATTCGTGGAATGAGTCTTTCAACGATCATATAGTTATCTTTGTATGGAAAGATGTCATTGCGTTTTTCTAACGAAGGTAGGTGTAATAGTCTTTCTTTAGAGATTTAGGTATTGTTTTTACAATGTAGAAGTTTTTTGTGGTTTTATTGCAGAATATAANGAAAAAATATGAAAATATGAAAGGTTTCGTGAATTCAACCCAGGAAGTCCAGTCCATTCGTTTCTTTGAACGTAATATACAACTCATTCGTATGCATGTATTCGCAATGCGAAGAATGTCTATCTGAATGTTAATCTCACTAATCCAGGCCAACTACAGACCTCAATCAGCGAAATCATATACAATTTGTCGCCGGCACATTGCAAACACTACAATAAAGCAATATCGCGCATTTCACAAAGGCATTGTAGGGTTTGCAAATAGCCGCTCGCTCTGGAGATGCGATTAGTTGGCATTTCATTCAGGCCGATCCCTGTCAACTATTATCACTTTCTGATTTGTCATTCCGTCATTTCTCGAATTGAATATTCAATCCATCCGTGCGTATTTTCGATTTGACCATTACATTTTGCTATGGTGTCTGAGTTTGTACGAATGAATAAGTAAAAAGGTGAAACTGGAACCTATGTCATAAAATAAATCTAAGCACTTTTCGAAAACTCCAGAACTGAATTATCCTTCTTGACGTGCCTTCCACCAACCAAATTAGTTCACTTCATCTTTTGAAGACGCCAACTTCGCGCGTCGAGAAAAGTTTTGCAGTTCTGGTGTTTTGGAAACGTGCTTGTTTCTGAAATAAAGAATATAAAAATATTTCATTTTAAATTGCAACTATGGATCTGAAAAGTAAAATTTTGTTATTTGAGCTCAGACTTGTTTTGACAAAAATCAAGAAACGACTTATAGTCTGGGTCACAAGATCCTTTTTTTGGAACTTCAGTCCAAGAGCACCAAAATTTATGATCTAGGGCTCATTCGATTCGGAATGACCTCTAGCAGTTTTCTGAAAAATTTCAAAGAGGGGCTCGAAAAAATCGCAAAAGTTATAAACAATTGAGTAAAAAAGGGAGTTTTGATTGGAATGTAAACGTTATTCGAATTTCAATCAAACCGAAAAGAAAACGCGACGTGTTGACGATACATCTAGCCGCATCATGTCGGATTTGCTTTCTCACTTCAAGGCACGATAGATTTCAACAATGAAATATTTTTGTTGAAAAATGCGAGTTTAGTTATTTCCATACTCTGTTCATATATTCGAATATTGTGTTTTCAATAATTTTACTTTCAAACAAATGATCTTGTTGAAATTTCTCACCCTTCAGGCAATGAAATTGGTTTATTTTGAGTATTGATATTTTCTTCTTATATCGATGCAGTCATCTGAGATAATTTCAGTAAATGATTTTTACTTATACCACTCGAAGTAAAAATTTTCTCAAATAAATGTTCAACTTTGTTATTTTAGAGCAATACCAATTGAGCAACCAGCAATAGATAAGCAGAAACGAAACAGGTTGGATATCATTTTGTTTGCTCTCATGGTATTGCTGAATAACAAAAGTTTTCTTTGAAAACATGAAAAATTGTCAATAAAATTTTGAGGTCTTGTGGTATTACTTTCAAATAAACTATTTCACAAAAATAACCATTTTTTAAAATCGTGTTCAAAACAATATCATTGCTTCACAAGAGTTTTTTTATTAGTTGGGAAAATCAAAAAGGAACAAAGTTTTACCTCACTTTGCCGTGAAGAACGAATGTGTTAACTTACTTCCGCAAATGAATACAAATAACTTGACAGTTTAGAAAATCGACTTGCTTTTTAATGAAACACAATTCTACTGTTTCTCGACTTAGCTGAAGCTAGATTCAACCAGTGTTGATTTTATATTTTATAGTATCTAGTTGTACTAGTTGGTTCTAATTTTGGCTAGGTTAGGTTACAGGTTGGATTTTGTTTCATGAACAATTATATTCTTGAAAAAATGTGTTTGTTGTGCTGATAGGCCCAACAAAAATAGTCCCTTGTTGAAGTGTCATTTGATATCATATTCAATTATGTATGTAGTTTGATAGGTAGAATCGGAACTCCTGGCGTGAAATAAATCTATCAAAAAACACTAGTTGTAGTCATCTCCTGATGATGCAAACTTGGTTAGCGAAACGCGCGTTGTTAGACAGTGTTTTTCAATAATACGTAGTTAGCTGGAGAATATACACTTTTAAGAAACATGGAAGTGACAAATGAATAAAGGACGCATACGATCAATTCATACATTTTTATTACTAAAAATTAGTTCCTAAAAAATTCGATGTTTCAAGTGGCTATATCTCAGAAAGTAAACCAGAGCAATACATGTTTACTTCAGATTCATTATCAGCGACAAAAATTCGTGTTTTAATTTTTTTTTGTCCAAAGCTAATGCGAGTCTGAATGACGAACATTTACGATCTTAAAAGATAATATTCACTACATATCAACGAGTTGTATCTCAAAATTATATCTAATATTGATATGTGATTCAATTCCATAACGAATTTTTGGAGTACAAACTAAATAGGAAAAGTGATTTTGAAATAAATCAAGGTTCATCTGAAAGTAGTTGTTTCGGAAGGGGTTTTCCTTCCAGTTTTTATCTGAAAGTAACTTCTATGTATAACCTATATATCTGTGTAAACAGTTCACTTTGAACGTAACTGCTTTCTTCCTTCCTTCATCTGGAAATTTCTCCATAATTTTTTGTATGAAGTGAAAGCCATAAACATTTGTTTCTGAGGCTTTTTCAAACGGCGGTATGCTCAAGTTGATATACACTTTTGCTGAAATCTTACTATGCTTCAAACATCAATTCCAACACGTTTTCAAAGTGGGTAAAGAAAATGAGAAATTTGTACTCTTCGGATTTTTAACTAAGAGTCACCTTTGAATATTATTCAAGGAAATTTCGTGAAAAAACATCAGTTGGACCTAATACCTCCAACTTGATGTTACAGTCCAATAATCGGGATGAAATTTGGTTTCAAAATGCTTAAAAGATCAAATTTAGTTACTCACATGGATGAGTTGGGGTAAAGGGGTATTCCAAAGTTGGCAGTCTTGGCTGAGGTGCTCCTGGATGTAATGAAGGCGGGCAGTGGTAGCAGAACATTCCTCTGCCACTGCCACCTGCAATCTGTAACAGTAGAGAAAGAGAAAGTATTATGTACCTGAATCAAATATACAATAAGAGAACATAATAAGGAAGAAACATAATAATTCTTTCAAGAGGAAGGCAATCAAGATGCATGAAACTCAATTTAATTTGGGGTTTTAGGTTGACAGCTGTACCTTTTCAGCTGTACCTATTCAGTTGATGTTGGAGTAGCGCAAGGTTCAATTCTGGGACCATTGCTTTTCTTACTATTTCTCATTGACCTCTCAATTAATGTCGATAGGCGCTTTTATCTAATCAATTTTGCTGATGACACAACATTTGCTATAGCTGAGTCATCAATGGAGGATATGATTTTATCGGTCGAACTCTGTATTAGTGAAATGACAAAATATTGTCATTCCAATAAACTGATGCTAAATGCACAGAAAACAAAAATTATATATTTCAATAAGAACAATTTGATCGATAGTAAAGTCCTACAGACAAATAACTCCACTAAGTTTCTGGGTGTAATGATTGATAAATCACTCTCATGGTCTGAGCATATTGAAGGTTTATCTAAAAAACTATCCAGATCATACTTCGCAATTCTGCAATTGAGGTATGAACTTCTTTCTTTTCCTAGTTCCTTAAAATCAAATAATAATTTTGTTTCTAACAAATATATTACGAAATCAAATGCTATAAAGTTTCCTAGGACAACAAAATGGCATCAATCCCAGTTGACTCTATATAGAAACGATTCATAATGTTCCCAAAGCAATTGGTGAAATTTTGTAAAATTATTAGTAGGTACCAACGTATACAAAGTTTCCCAGAAACTGGTAAATTCGTAAAAACAGAAAAAATTCTCAAAATAATAATAAGTTTCTCAAAATAAAATACAATAATATAAGAATTGTGCACTTTCATTCAGAGATATTTCGAATAAACAAGTATCCACTAAGGCAGTGCCTGTGCGTGGGTGATTTACTTATTCCAAACATTGTCAATAATTAGTACACTTTAAAATCGGGTTCAGTTGCATTTCTATATAAAAATTATTCGTATAAAATTATGTATAATTCACTAAAATGTTGTAACATAATTATAGTAAATGTAATAAAATTAGGCTAATGAGCCTTACATACAATTATTGAAACATAAATATCATAACATAGGTAACGAACATAGTCAACAAGAATAAAATATATTGAATATTCTAATATTCAAACAATGAATGGACAGTCTTACGTTCTAAAGAAAGAATATAATGTTTAGTCTTTTTTTTGAAAGAATATATGTTCGAGACTTCTTTGTTTTCCGTCGTTCTGTTTTTGAATTGTCTTATCACAATTTTATAGTAATAGTGCTGACGCAAATCAAAGACTTCCGTTTCTGCAAAAAGTAGGTCGGACGAATACCTAATTGGTTTGGAAGATATAATTTTCAAAAATCTTTTTTGTATTACTTCAAGATTCTGCAAGTGAGCATTTGTTGCTGCCCCCCAAGCTAGAATACCGTAAGTAAGTCGTGTTTCCACTAATGATTGATAAAGAATTTTGAGATACTTGAAATCCATTATTTGCTGAAATTATTTGAACCTATATAGGAGAGAACGTGGAGTTTTACAGGCTTGCACCAGGTGTTTATCCCACCTAAGATGACACTATTATGCCCAGATATTTCGCATTATTGGCTCTTTTAATCGTAATAGTTTCATCCGAGCTTATATTAATTTGTAACTTGTCGTAGTCTGGGAGGCCACTGACATAACAAGAAAATGGAACGAAACAGGTTTTTTCATAGTTTATTGAAAGCGATTTTTGTCCAAAACATTTAATTAAATTTGCCATATCTTTTTCTGCTTTTTCTTTCAACCCGTCCCAAGTATCATCCTCATACATAACGACAGTGTCGTCTGCGAAACTGGAAACCGTACCTAAGCTATTGAAGGTAAGTATAGAGTTTATATAAATTATAAAAAGTGTTGGACCGAGTACGGTTCCTTGAGGTACTCCACATCTTATTTTTGATTTTTTGCTCAATGTTTCGTCTATTCTAACACATTGTTTTCTATTTAGAAGGTAAGTTTTCAGTAATTCAAAAGGTTTTCCTCTAAATCGTAGATCTTGCAATACTTCTTACATCTTCGTATGATTGACCGTGTCGAAGGCTTTTTGCAAGATCTAAAAAAACACATAGGGATGGATGGCCTTTATCCAAATCTTCATAGATTTTGGTTTTAACTAAGTGGATTGCATCTTCCGTAGATTTACCATCTCGGAACCCAAATTGTCTATTTGAAATCAAATTATATTAGGCGATAGTTACCTGGGTTTTTTTTACAGCCTTTTTTGGAAATTGATGGAAAATGACCCTCTATTAATACTTTATTTATCAGTTATTGATAGAGGGTCATTTTCCGTCAATTTACAAAAGGTGGAAGTTAGGATTAAGTTGTCAAAAATATGAGTGTCTTATATCGTACTCGTAATAAAATCATTGAAAAAAACAATATACGACAAAACCAATGATATTCCTACAACTGAAATCATGAGGAAGAAATTGAATACTTCCGGCCATAACGTGAGCTGCTGTGACAAAACTATTCAGAATTAGATAAAGAAACTAGGATTGAGATTCAAAATAATAAACAAACATCAAGCAGTTATGGAAAGCACAAGAATAGTGGAATTGCGTAACAAATACTCAGAACAAGTAACTAAATACTCGTTTAGGCAAGAACAACGGCAAATTTTCTATTTGGACGAAACTTGGTATGACAGTCACGATACAGTTACGGAAGGGTGGACTGATGATTCGAGAATGTGTACGCCTAACATGCCTGCCAACAAAGCATCGCGACTAATCATTGTGCAATGCGGAGGAATTCTTTGAAATTATGTGGAAAAAAACTTGAGGACTGCAATGTTGACTATCATGAGAACATGGAAGCTAATATTTTTGAGGAATAATTTGAAAACACATTGATTTCAAATTTGGATGCGAATAGTGTAATAGTTCTTGACAACGCTTCCTATCATTCGCGACGGCTTATCAAAGTACCGAATAAAAATTCGAGGAAAGATGAAATACGAAGTTTTTCAATGAATAACAATTTGTATTTTGAGGATTACTATACCATAAATCAACTACTTGAAATTTTACAGAAAAAAATATTTGAAAAAGTGTATGTCCTTGAGAGTATTGCTGAAAAGTATGGACACAGCATACTGAGACTTTTCTTCCGAGTACTTAGAATTATTTTCAATTATCACCCTGTTATTTGAATCCCTACCTTCCTATACTCACCTATATAATCGAAATATTTATTATATATATGTATGATCCAAAAATGACACCTAGATTGTCGTAATATTTTTCTCTTTTCAATTTCCAATGTCCTTGACGACTAAATGTATTGCTTTCAATTGTACTACTTTTTGGGGTATTTTCTCAAACGAATATAGTATGTACCACATAACATAAAAATGTTCAACATGATGTAGGTTGGAAAAATTTCAATTATGGTGCTAGTGAGATAAACAAAGTGGAATTGAACGTAAACAAATGATCTGTACATCTGAATGTTAAACATAAGTATACTGTTTTGAGTTTTCTTGTTTCGATTCGTTTCATTGTGGGTTTGTGACAGTAGTAGTTTTTGTTTCGATTATTATAGATATCAGAAACTGATGAATGAGTGAAAAATTAATATTTTCGCCAACATTTGGCACAAGAAATCAGAACGATTTGTGAAAGCAGCTGAGAAGATTTAGTTTTACCATTTAGCTATGTACACTGCTCTACTATTATAAAACATGGAGCAACCCTGTTCAATACTCAATAATCAGGTCGGTGGATGATTTGATGTAGTGTTGTTTTCCATAGACCACCCGTTTGTTAGCCGTTTAATTGCGAGTATGACGACAGGCTTCCATCATGATGTCACGTATCAACTTAACTAAATTAACTTAATCAGAATTAATTTGCTGTTAATTTAACCGATGCGACCAACAGTGTACGTTATATCTAATTTGAAAGGAGACAAGTGGTTATTGCGTAAATCAATTTTCAAGATTGATATTTGAGTAACTTCTGTATATTTTAGTTGGTACCATATGTATTCGACACATTCGGATTGAGGATGGAGAGAAAGACATTACAAATTTTCAAATGTATATTACATGATCGCTTTCAAGTATTGGACGAAAGTCATTTTTTGGAAAGAGTATTTTATTGACTTTTTTGAAGATTTTTCCATATATGTCGTATCGAGATCATACGGGNACTCATCGAAGCAACAAGCGGAATTGTATGTCCTGACATTAATATATCCGATTTGGAGACATTTATTTTTTGAAGAAAACCAATGCCTGGGTTTTCGTGGGATTGAATTGAACCTGGTTACTTTCACCATGAAATTCACCATGAAATATTGTCAACCACCTCCAAACAAATCTCTTCTAACTTACTTTCCATTCTTTACCGGCAGTTTTATAAATGCAATGCCCACTACATCTAATAATAACTTCCACATTGTGCATTTGTCCCTTATTGTTTTTTTTATGAAATGAGGCTAAGCGAGGAAACTGCTATAGTTGTGTGAACCAAGAAAGCCGATCCTTTTCAGAAACTCTTCCACTCAAATCTCAAAGGCAATATGAACAAATAGTGCAGGTCATCTCAAAAACGCCACGTCGATACCCGTGATATTTCTGTTAGTTCGAGTAAATCCGCTTATATAAGGTGTGTATACGAAGCATGAGCAGGGGGATTTGGGGTATACATAATGCAAACAACAGCTAAGTCACACCGCGATAGAATTGTGAGATTGTAACCTCTTCAGTTTTCGCGTCTGGCATCCCGAATGCATAACAAATAACGGAGTAGATGTGCCACGTCTCCTTCGGTATTGAGGCCGTCATTCAAAATACAAATAGCAATTTACTTCGTGTCAAATTTGGGTTGTTATGAGTCGGATAGTTCGATATTACTAATTCAATTCAGTCAGAGTATTGTTAAATCTAGAAATTGGCTGTATACATTCCTAGAGCGGGGGTAAGGAGTACGGTTATCGATTCTTTTCACAGTTCAATTTCCTAGGTTTGTTGATGCGGGTAATCAACTATATCTTCGCCAAGTTACAAAAATGTCCTTTTCAAAATAAAAACACCAACAAGGTGTTAATCACTATACAGATACACTCTGTTAAAATCTGTTTTAAAACTGTGTTTCCGTCAATCAGCTGTCGTCCCCATAGGAACGACAACTCTCAGAAGTCAATAAACTTGTGCGAGCTAAGGTCTTACCTTTTAACGTGTGATTCCTAACACGGTTGCAGAATCATCCCAGCTTCAACCAGATAAATTCTCTCGAGAAAAATATCTGGTCGAGGAAGGAATCGAACCCACGATCTTCCGATCGTGAGTCGGGCGCACTACCACCGCGGCCAATTCCACAACTGGAATGTGGGACAACTTTTTTTGTATGAGACGTCATTTGCTTTGATTTTGCCAAAATCAAGAAATAAACAAATATGCATGGGCCAAATATTTATTTGATACTTACTTCCGACTAAGACCTCAAACATGTGATAGATATAAAGCAGTTTTTTTTAATAAAAATGATGTAAATGTATAATTTGACGCAGCTGCAGTAAGATCTTACGAAATAATCAATGCACAAATTCATATAACTTTCATTGTGGCTATGTTAAAATGATATTTGAAACACTCATTGCATTCACAATTAATAATTAATTACGAAGGAAACAATAAGGTATACCTAAGGTTGGGCACTGAAAATGAGTAACTTTTGGAACAGCAATGAAATACAGTGTGAAAAAAATTGAAAATTCCTCACCACATGAGTCTTTCTTTTCTCGATGTTATCAGCAATAGGTGTGCTCTTTCATGTATGTTTATGAAGTATGAATGGTTGAATAGCAAAATAGTTCAGTGAAGTTTGTTAAGTGGCATAAGTTGAATTGGAGTTACTCGATTGATGATCCAAAAGTGGTCGGCAGCAAAAAAGAGGTATTCAGAGATCCATAGGGATCCCAAACCAAATAAAAATGCTTGTGATGGTTGGATAACCAAGGCTTCTTGGAAATACCAAACGGCTTGATTTGTCCGGGGCTTAATGGAAACTGCCAGATCTACAGAAAATCATCATGATTGAGAGATCTAATTGAGGTTATGATTGCCTATTCTTTTATTTGAGTAAGTGAAATATGAGAAGAATTTATTGTAGTTTCATCAAAACGTTTAAACAAATATCAGTAGGGACTGTTATCTCCTGCTAATATCAAAAAATGTTTGAATGGGTAATAAAAATGGACGATATGAATTTTAAGATCTTAAATCATTTGGTTGATCCATTAGTTTTAAAATATGTAGCTGTATCTGAAATATAATAATAAATGTTTGTTGGTTGGTTGGTAAGTGATAAACTTCTACATCGCTCAACCGATCGTGATGAAACTTGACATGTATGAGTAATTTTTCATAGAGAAGGTTTTTAGGCTATCAATTTTTCTGTGACTTGCCATTAGATGGCGCTGTAGAACAATTTTTTTAAGCACTGTTCTATAACGCTGCGAACGCCTAAATTCGTTGATTCTGATTCTGTCAAAATATTAAAACAGCAGCGATACAGCAACATAGTACTAGTATTTATATAGCTAATGATCCAGCTATTAACTATATTCAAAAGTTGTGTCCGTTTTAATGTCATGTGTTTTTGTAGCCCCATATCTCAATAAATATTTTTTCTACTGTATTGTGATATATACTGTAAGATAGAGAATTTTGTACTTTATACACCTCCATATAGCGTATTACTATATGACATCGGTTAGCGATTTTCGGACAAATTTCCTCTACGAATTCAAATTGAACCAAAGCGCTGTAGATACAGCCTGAAAAAATAACCGGACTGCTGCGCTTGATATTTCTAAGGCCTTTGACTGTGTGTGGCATGAGGGTTTTCTGACCAAACTTGGCTATGGCTTGTCAGATCATTTCTGTGCATGACTCTCCATATTCCTGATAGAACGTTCCATGCAAGTGGCCGTCGATGGATACCTCTCAAATACCTTTACCATCAACGTTGGTGTTCCCTAGGCATCCATATTGTCTCCAACTCTCTTTTTATTGTATATCAAAGACTGATTGAAAAAAAACAAAAATCCAATATATTGCTTTGCTGACGACAGCACACTTGTCTCGTCATTCTATTTGGATTCCAGGATATCGGCTATGCTTAATGAGGATCTAGAAGTGATTTTGAATTAGGATGAATGTAATCAGGTTCAATTCAATGCCACAAAAACCCAGGCACCGGTTTTCTCCAAGAAGATAGATGTCTCCGAATCGGATATAATAATGTCAGGTCAGACAATTCCGCTTTCTGCTTCGATAAGTTTGTTGGGGGTTAAAATGGACACCAATATGTCTTGGCACAATCATGTCGCTGGAACTGTAAAGGCTGCTTCTCAAAAACTCGGAACACTGTTCCGAAACAGAAAACTATATACACCTTAGCAACTTTTGATGCTTTATAAAGCTCAGATCAGACCTTCTTTGGAGTATTGTTCTCATGTATGGAGCTCTGCCAAACATACCCTGAAATTTGCTGGATTCCATCCAGAAAAGAGCCATCCGCCTGATTGGAGACACGAACATCACGTGCAAACTTAATAGCCTGGAACATCGAAGAAAGGTTGGTGATTTGTCTCTCTTCTATAGATACTTTCACGGGAGGTGTTCAAGTGGCTTGGCACATTTGATTCCACCAAGAGCGGTACATATCAGAAATACGCGACGGTCTGTGGCTGCTCATTGTTTTGAGGTTCAACTCAGTACACCTCGAACTTCACTGTTTAAGAACTCTCTCATCTAGATAACTGCGTTCATGTGAAATAAACTTCCTGAGAACGTTGTTCCAAATGGATTCCAATGTGAATCGCTACTTTCGCACAGGCACCGCTCGGAGAGCGCCTTAAGGATTTTTCTGTAGTGCCTATGTGTTGTCCTTGAAAAAATTATTTATATTACACCTGGTATATGAGCAACAGAAACTGAATAGTGAACTATTTCACATTATTATGTACTGAGAAGAAGTAGCGTATACTTCATACCATTTTGTTGTTGCCACTTCAAATTTTCTGAGAGTCTTTTAGCTGAACCATCACCCTGTAAAACTCCCTATCTGCATACACACTCAGTGCACTAATACCTACGTAGAAACCAGAGAGATGGGGAGAGATCATTTCCGATAGCTTCAAGCCGGTGGGTGGCAAGATTTAATTTCGTTACTTTTCTATCTCGCAACATAATTGGTTAATTATTCGTTAATGAAAATTTCTGACTGCATTCATAATTTTCAGTAAATCAGGTTTTCTTTTGTTTTCAATTGTTTTCCAATGGGGGGCAGTGCGTATTGATTTGAGAGAAGTCAAATAAAAATTGAAAATTCCTAAAATTTCATATACAGAGTGACCTACCACTAAGGAATAACGCCTGCTAGAAATGTATTTGTGATACATTGTGTAAATTAAGTACAGGATGGGCAGTATAGCAAAAGGTGTTTTCAATATGCAATAAGCAAGTTATAAGTTATTGTAATGTAATTAAAAAAATATCGAACCAAAAAGCAAATGTATGTTTGATTGTTATAGGTGATTTCAAATGTAATGCATACAGTGATTCGTCCGATTTTGAAGAAATGAAATATTTACGTTCGTGTTTCAATCTCCATCATGTAGTAATTAGCCAACTCTAGGGCAAAATTTAACAACTTCATTAATGTTTCATGCTGATGAAGTCCCTTTTGGTATTAGTTAATAATATTGGTTGTTTCAAAAGTTTTGTCCGTTTTTATGAGTCTATACTGTAATATCTCAGTAAATACGCGCCCTTTGAGTCAGTGTATTTTTGCCAACGTAACACAAGTCGAATAATTCCATTAACTTAAAAATTGTGTACACGGGATTCGATGAAGTCGACGAAAGCTGTTTTTGCCTGATCCTGATTGGCGAAGATTTTACTGGTGATAAACTTAGCGAAGTGCCTGAAAGATGGTAGTCGGTTGGCGAGAGGTCTGGGAAGTATGGTGGGTGAGGCAAAACTTCGACGATTAATTCTTTCAATTTTCGGACGGTAATTTGTGAAACGTGTCGATAGGCAATGGCGTGGAGCAAGCTCTCTTCTGTTGACCAGAACCGTCAGCTGCTGACGCAATTTTCTGTACATTTCGACGATTTTCTCGTAATAGGACTCTGCTGTGATAGTTTGGCTCGATTGGAGAAATTTATAGTGAATCACACCAGCCACTGATCATCATAAAGTAACCATGTTTTTTTTAGAGGGTCCACTTTTTATCATACGTGACTATCCGATTCATGAAAATAATGTTATGGTTGCACGAAAGCAAAGAACAGTCCTGGAAACGTGGTAATCTCGCTCCGTCGTTCAAATCGCAGGGCACCCACTTTTCGAGCATTTCCGAGCTTTTTGAACATTTCATTTTTTTTAAGACGAAACACGAGCACTACAGGAAAATGCTAAAGGCGCTCTCAGAGCGGTGCCTGTGCGAAAGTAGCGATTCACATTGGATTTTAATCGCTGGAGATTAAATCCATTTGGAAAAACGTTCTCAGGAAGTTAATTCCACAGAAACGCAGTTCTCCAGATGAAACAGTTCTTAAACAGTGAAGTTTGAGATGTACTGAGTTGAACCTCAAAACAATGAGCAGCCACAGACCGTCGCGTATTTCTGATATGTACCGGTCTTGGTAGAATCAAATATGCCAAGGTACTTCCCGTGAAAGTATCTATAGAAGAGAGTTAAATCTCCAACCTTTTTTTGATGTTCCAGGCTATCAAGGTTGCACGTGATGTTTGCGTCTCGAATCAGGTGGATGGCTCTTTTCTGGATTGAATCCAGCAACTTCAGGGTATGTTTGGTGGCAAAGCTCCATACACGAGAACAATACTCCAAAGCAGATCCATCTGAGTTTAATAAAGTATCACAAGTTGTTGAGGTGTGTACAGTTTTCTGGTTCGGAACAGTGTTCCAAGCTTTTGAGAAGCAGCCTTTGCCATTCCAGCGACATGATTGTGCCAAGACATTTTGGTGTCCATTTTAATCCCCAACAAACTTATCATCAAAGCAGAAAGCGGAATTGTCTGACCTGACATCCGGTTCGGAAACATTTATCTTCTTGGAGGAAACCGATGCCTGGGTTTTTGTGGTATTGAATTGAACCTAGTTACTTTCAGCACAATTCGAAATCACTTCTAGATCCTCATTAAGATATGCAACAACCTACTGCCGGTGAAGATGTGCCTTCGTAGCCGATGGCCTGGTATCCAAATGGAATGTCGAGATAAATGTACTGTAATCAGCAAAGCAATATATTGAATTCTTGGTTTACAATATAAAGAGGGTTGGAGACTATATGGATCCATGGAGAATACCAGCGTTGATGATGAAAGTATTCCAGAGATATCCATCGACGGCCACTTGCTGGGAACGATCTTTGAGGAAGATGAAGAGCCATAAACAAAAATGATCCAAGCCAAAGCATCGAAGTGTGGCCAGCAAAACCTCATGCCACAAAAGGTAAAAGACCTTAGAAATATCAAGCGCAACAGCTCTCGATTCTCCATGTTTCTCGATTGTGTTATGGGTGACACACGATAGAAGAACACCTGTTGATCTTCGTTTCCGAAATCTATTTTGATGATCGCCCAAGATGTTGAAGCCTTCCAAATATTTGAGGATATGATGGTTTATGACTTTCTCCATGACAGCTTGCTCGCAATTTTTGTTGAACCTAGGTTTTCCGTTAGAAGGTATTTTCATTGAAAACGAAAAATATGCATTCATGGATGATAAAATAACTTCCGTGAATTCAGAAGCACAAGTTGATAGATCTTTAGATACGTTTCAAACTGTCAAAGATCGCATGAGAGCTGACGTCCAGTTCTCACGCCATTACTGTAGGTTCAACATTTTGGAGCTCATTTTCGAGACTAAAATCTCTGGAACGAAATTTCTCAAACCATCGTCGAACAGTGCGTTCATTAACACTATCATTGCCAAATGCCTGGTTCATTTCTCGGATTGTTTCGGCAGCGGTTCAATTTGAATTCGTAGAGAAAAATTGACCGAAAATCGCTTAACGAGCACAAAATTTAATTTTGGAATAAAATTAATACCATCGATGTATTGACTACACAATTCCCTATCGATCAGTATAAACCACGACACAGTAGAATGAATATTTATTGAGGTACGGAGCTTCAAAAACACACGACATTAAACAGACATCTCAAGATGTCTCCGATGAAACGAAACGAAAAATAATTTTGGACTGAAAAAGGATTGTAAGATTACCAATCTATATCAAATTTCATAAATGCGCTTGTAAATGGAAAATGATANATTGAATTGATTTGTGCAATTGGCAATGTGCACAAGTCTGTATGCAGTTTATCTAGCCTCTCTTTCCAGAAAAATGTGAAGACGAGATAGATCTAGAAGGATTTTCATGGCCGCTGACGGTGTGGTACTGATGGCCCCACTGATAGCCAGACAAGCCTGTCTCTGTAATCCAGAGAGCTTCGCTTGGGCCGTTTTCTGTAAAGCCTTCGGCCACCAAGCAATTGCACCATAAGTGATCATTGGTCTGACAATCATCACATAAATCCAATGGATTTGTATGGGACCTAAATCCCAAGTTTTACTTTCCAATGTACTCGTATGGTAAGTATTCTCAAAGTAAATGTTTACTTGTTAATGGCCCGTTTGAATAGTTTTTTGTTCGGGTTGAAGTTGTAATTTACTGTAATCTTTCAATAAATTGATGAATGTAACCATTACTACGTGGTAGGAATTCATAATGAAGAAAAGAGTATTGAAACTTTCAATATTTTTACCACTTTTATCTGTAACTAACGTTACTGCATTTAATGCAGTTTGAAAATGTCCTTATAGGACGAAATTGCAGTGATGTTAGTTACAAATAAAAGTGTTAGAAACATAGAAAGTTTCAATTCTCTTTTCTCCATTACTGTATCCTGTTTTATCATATTTTGTTCCTCATTATTGTTCTTTGTGAAATTGGAATACTGATGAATATGTGTACCATGATGTGCTACTTTATATTGATGTGGGTGATTAGAATTTTTGTTGATAGTTGTGTTTGTGAGGATTGGTTTATGACCCGTTGCGGAATCATGTTTGTGTTTGTAACTGTACGGTTTATTAAATATATTGAATCTTTTCTGTATCTCCTAATACGAATTTAATATTTTTGAGAATGGATTGAAAAAATTTTGCTCACTATTGCTCAGTAAAAGGCATTTCGAAAAAGTTTCATAGTGTAAGATTTGTTTAATCATCAATATGGTTAGTGTTACTAATTTTCAATAAGTAATATATCGCTATATTCAAATTTCAAATATATTTGAGATGATATTCAATATGCGGCGCCGAAAACGAAACAAATCGAATATTTTCAAGACGATTTCTATTTTTTATTTTGTTTTCGATGCCGTATACCTACTGTATGTCGCTACTTCAAAACATTCTTCACAGGAAAACTGCGCTACATAAGAATTTCCTTCATCTACAACCGAATATTCTATATTCAGCTCTACTGATTGAATCATCTGAAATTCATTAAAATACTCGACGTGCTCTCCAGTTCATGTGTTCATCTAATCTACTCTGAAGAAAACAACACTCAGATTAAGTCCTACAATTACTGGCACAGACATTCAAATTGAATTAGGGCCCGTATAAGTTGACATATATCATGACGTTATTATAAAATTAGGTTTGCCTCACATACACCACAATCATATTCGTACAAGGAGGTGAATGAATATGAGGTAAATATTTTTATAAATAACAACTTTTTTTGAATTTCACTGTGATGTCGATCAAATATGGCTAATTATAGGCCAACCGCCTGGAGGCGAAAGAGCCAAAATTTGAAATTCGACAATTATAGTTTTTTTGGAAAGATTTCAAAAACAAATACTGATACTCTAGGTCTGAAAGGAGAATTATCTACTTTCCCAAGATAGTAAACTTTTGACCAATGAATATTACTGGAGTTTTTTCCCAACACCAAATCTCTATTTTTAATACCTCGACACGTGTTTCGATCACCANCTATCTTTATATGAAAATTGTAGGAAAGAAGGATGATTAACTTGAGTTCGATCTTCCTCTTGAAGATGATCACTTGGTGATCGAAACACGTATCTAGGTGTTAAAAATAGCGATTTGGTGTTGGGAAAAAACTTCAGTAATATTCATTACTACACCAAAGGTTCCAAACAGTGTATCATAAGAACTTTTGACCAATACAACCGACCTTGTAGGTATTCCGTTTCCGAGGTAGCAATAGTGAGATCAGCTACAAAAGAAGGCCCGTATATATTCTCGATGCTCCACTTACTTAGATTGAAAAAGGGCCAATCATAACCTCATTCAAATTATGCAATCTCTTACCTGACTCACTCAAGTCAGTCAAAAATCCTGTTTTCAATAAAATGCAAGACATTACTAGAAGAAAAATTGTACTTCTTTCTCAAGGAATATCTGGAAAATCAGCTCTGTAGTCCATTCCACTTTGATTTTGAAAGATTGTGATGCAAATGAGTCTTCTATTCTATTTTTTATTCATATGTCTCTTTTAATCTTTTATTTACATGTCGTATTTGAATGATATCTAACTGATGTATTAGTATCTATAGTTTTTAGGTATATTGACCAATCCAGTATTTCTTCCATTATTACCATTAATGAATGATTTGATTTGATTGACGTCAAAATCGATATTAACTGATTGAAATAATTAAAGTATTTTACTGGTCTGAATTTTTTTTTCTTCCTGTAGAGTAGGGAGGGTGAGTGTAAGCCCACAGCATTTAGGCCACATGTTACCCATTGTACATCCTCCCGAGGAGTTGTCCTCTTAGGTCATCGTCCATCCTGTCCTTTCCAGGAAGGTGGACAGGTCAGTGGGAGACATCTCCTTTATATCGGCAGGTGTACGCCAAGACTCGCCAAACACACTCTTTGATTGACGATAACTCCGGACATTCGCATAGGACATGTCTGACAGTCTCATCTTTCTGTTCTCACATCCAGCATAGAGGTGTGTCCACTAGCCCCATGTTATGGAGGTATTTCCTTAGTTGACAGTGGCCAGTCAGAAATCCTACTGTTAAGCGTAGATTTTTCTAGGTCATCGCCAGATATTTCTTTGACGCCAGCTTTCCAGTTATAGTTTTTAGGTATATTGACCAATCCAGTATTTCTTCCATTATTACCATTAATGAATGATTTGATTTGATTGACGTCAAAATCGATATTAACTGACTGAAAAAATTAAAGTGTATTACTGGTCTAAATTTGTTTTTCTCCCTGTAGAGTAGGGAGAGTGAGTATAAGCCCACAGCATTCAGGCCACATGTGACCCATTGTACATCCTCCCGAGGAGTTGTCCTCCCAGGTCATCGTCCATCCTGTCCTTTTCAGGAAGGTGGACAGGTCAGTGGTAGACATCTCCTTCATATCGGCAGGTGTAGGCCAAGACTCGCCGAACACCCACTCTTTTATTGACGATAACTCCGGACACTCGCATAGGACATGTCTGACAGTCTCATCTTTCTGTTCTCACACCCAGCATAGAGGTTTGTCCACTAGCCCCATATTATGAAAGTGTTTCCTTAGTTGACAGTGGCCAGTCAGAAATCCTACTGTTAAGCGTAGATTTTTCTAGGTCATCGCCAGATATTTCTTTGACGCCAGCTTTCCAGGGTCGCCCAGGGTGATCCTGGCAAAATTGCACCCTTTGATTCCATCCCATCTCTTCAGGGATTGAGCACGGGTGTAATATTTGGCTAATTTCGCAATTGTCGAAGTCATCAGGCCGTAGGTGCCACTGGATCCTAAAATTCTTAGTCCAGCCGCTTCGTTGGCTGAAGAGTCGGCAATGCGATTACCTTTACTCCTGTCCTTCAATCCACCTCAGGATAATGTTATTATCTACCGAGGCTTTGGCTTAATCTTGGTGGCACTCTAGTACTGTACTAGCCCTGCGGTAACACGTTGTCTGTTCAAGGCTAATAGGGCTTGTCTGCTATCAGTACAGATTGTTATGTTTTTGGAAGATTGTGAGTCTTTTATTTTGCATTTTATTTGTATGCCTCGCTTAATCTTTTATTTATATGTCCTATTTGAGTGATGTGTTAGTTATTGTTCTAAATCTCCAACTAATGTATTAGTATAGGTTTTAGGTATATTGACTAATCCAATATTTCTTTATTATTACTAATAATGAATGATTTGATTTCATTGACGTCAAAGTCGATATTAACTGACTGGAGAAATCAAAGTGTTTTACTGGTATAAATTTTTTTTGAAACTTGTATGCATTTAGAGAAATCATAGTGATATGAATATTAGAGGTATGGATTCCAGTGAATGAAGAAGATTAGCAAATGTAAAAAAACAGTGAATAAAAAGTTGAAGAAGGAATGATTTGGCGAGAACTTGCCTAATTCTTCAGTTCCGAATTCAACTCACAAACAATCAACTGCGTTTCTAAAAATTATTGGCACAAACTTAACTCCACATTTCCAAATATCACAGTGATGGAAACAACTGTCTTAAATTGATATTCCCATATTCATTTTTTGATGAAAAATTGTCTGTTCCAAAAGTATGTAAAATTCAAAATGTAGTTCGTTTTGGAGTGTAGTCAGAACTAAAATAATTTGATAGTATATACCTAAACTTGTGATATAACGAAACATAACACAAACAACATTCGTAGTGGCCAACAACATTCGTAGTTAATGTTGTTGTAGTCCAGTCACTATAGTAAGTTCACCTCGGAATTCGAGATACCCAGCTGTAAGTCTGTGAATACTTGTATATTGACACCCTAAAAGTTGTCTCAAAACCTACATATGGTAGGGTGTAAGCAACTATTAAACTTCAAGGTCAAAGGTCACAAAAATCGGTTTTTTGCGCTTTTTTTGGAAANTATCATCAGACTCAGATACTGAAGTGAAAAATATTGAATTACTATAGAAATTGTTAAGCACTCCCAATCATTTTTTCTGATAAACATTATTGACCCCACTGAATATTTGAACAGAATTTCGCAAACAACTCAAACCTAATTAATTAAATAATATTCTATATAATTACAATTATTGCTACTGCACGGCCCATCGAATGTTTATTATAATTGCATAAATTAATTAACAACCTGAATTATTGAATCAACTCTATTCATTGTAAATTAATTATTCAATATCCACCATAAGCAGAATTCGTTGGTACTTGATTACTCGTTGTAATTTCATGTTCAACTAGTCAACCATTAAATTTATTTTATTTGTTTATGCAAAACCTCATCAGGAATGAAAACGTATTGATATCCTGGATGTGATTGGAAATAACATGGATAGTGTTTACATGAAAAATTTATGGGAAAACTGGACTCGTCAGGTAATGAACTAGCTGATGGCTGACGTGAATAATGAAATGTTTGAATGGTAGTTTTTGAGGCAAAGAGTTCCACTGAAAAGAAACGATTATTTAGCATGGATTCGTGGAATAGTCTGAACTCTATACGCAAGTTTCAAGTCGTGACAATCCATGTTTTCTATTTGATATTAATGGAGACTCACGACTCATGCACATATATATTATGAGAAAGAATTCATACAGCACAACCCCTTTTAACTTTCGAATGGGGCAGAACATCAGAGTCTGACAAAACTTCTGTACTTTTTTATAAAAAAAGCCAATAATTGTGACATCACTTGACGCCAAAAGTACATTTCGTATGAAAGGTATTTCAATTTTCTATTGAATTTCGATAATTGGTTGAGAAATCATTGATGCTTGAATTTTGGACTAGTAATTTCGTAAGTCGACCACAATATGTCAGATTTTTTGAAATAACTATTTATTGGAAAGAGAAATAAATCAGCAACATATTTTTCCATTGATAAGTTTTAATTTCAAACGATATCATTTCATTTCAACCTCGTTATCATTCATCTTATATATTGAAAAAGTAATTTGGGCAAATGTCCAAAATGTACTACTTGAATCTCCTGACAGTAAAACAGTCTGACAAAATGGTTTAGACTTTCGCGGCTGAGGTTTTCAGTGTCACTGTTTTTCGAGTTTGAAAGCCGTGGACTTTTGGAATTTCTCACTGACTTTTCGCTGGCGCGAGTGGCTAGCTTCTTCAGAGGTTTAACCATCATGGCTTGCTGTCCGATGACTAACTTTTAGGCTTCGTAAAGCGTATTTATGCCTTGTCAGGTTATCAGTTATATTGGCACCTGTATTCGTACCTGTACTTGTACCTGCACTTATACCTGTATTTGAACCTGGAACATTAACAATCTTGCTGCCTGTTCGTTATTTTCGAATTCCTTAAAATGGGGTTCCATATTCGATTGAGGTTCACCGCTTCTTCTTTTCTTATGAAATTCTCCGTGTGTTTGTGGATCTCTATTGCCTCCCGTACCAGTTGGCTATAATATCCCTGGTTGGGGGCAATTAGTTCGGTGTTTTCAAGCAAAATTATGTGGTCTCCTTCACTAAGTGCGTGTTCTGCCACAGCTAACTTGTCCGCTTGGCCTTGTCTGCAGTTCCTTTTATGCTCTTTCAGTCTTGTTCCCATGGATCGTTTGGTGGTTCCGATATATACCTTCTCACAAGTGCACGGTATGCGATAGACTCCTGCTACTGATAATGGGTCTTTTTTGTCTTTAGCCGACCTGAGGCTTTATTGTATCTTCCTCGTGGGTTTGAAGATTGTTTCGATGTCGTGTTTATCCAATAGTTTCACAATTCTCTCCAGACAGATAGAAGACAGAAGGTAGATATGCGCGTGTAACCCTCGTTGGGCGTTCAAGTGGTTTAGGAAACGATTCAGGGTGTCTTTTCTATGTTTCCAGATGACGAAGGTGTCATCCACGTAACGTAGCCACAAGGTTGGCTTCAATTCAAAAGTGTCTATCACCTTTCCTTCAAACCGTTCCATGGAATAATTTGCTATCACTAGGCTAAGTGGACTCCCCATCGCAACGCCATCTGGTTGCTTCAGAAGCTTTTCTATTCCTGATATCAAATAATAAGTCGGTCCTGTAGTTTCCTAATTTATTGGTGTTTCCTCTCCTTGGAAACTTAATTTCAAACTACTACTTTTCTTTCTTTTCTGACTGGAAGTTTAAAATCTTTTTGTATCAGAATACTATTCAATGATAATCTCATCACATCCACGATTCAGAGACATCAGGTGTTTCAACACAGCGTGATCATCTCAATTCACTCTTGAAGTGTGTCATTAATATCAATTGCAGGAGGTAATCCAGTGAGGAGACCGCATTAAAAGTGATTAGCATATTATGCGGTAAAATGAACCAGTAGCGTACTTGGAGTAAAAAAAATACGTTATGATATTCTTGGAGATTTTTACGTAAAAAATATGTGAAAATGGATTTAATCTCCAGCGATTCAAATCCACTACTTTCGCACAGGAACCGCTCTAAGAGCGCCTTAAGGATTTTCCTGTAGTGCTTGTGTTTTATCCTTAAAAAAAAGGAAAGTAGTAGACTGTTTTTGAAAGTCTCATGCTATTAAATCGCACGTTGAAAGGTAAGACCTCGGTGGTGCTTAGCTCGCACAAGTTTCAACTTTTGAGGGTTGTCGTTTGTAGAAGGTGACAGCTGGTTAACGAAAAAACAGATTTTAAATAGATTTTTTAAATAAATTGAGATGCTGCAAAAAGATGAGCAGTTCTATATTTCCATGGTTCTGTGCTATGAAGGTTTCGTAAACGTATCTCAACAAAAGTCAGGGCTTCTTGTTGGCTTCTTCAATTAGTCAGCGTTTGAATGTTGGCTATAACGGGTGAAATTATCGATCCCATTGGCAGTTCTACAGCATCCTAGAAATTCCACGTTTATTGGTAACCGTGTCTTCGTGTCCTTGAACAATGATTTCATCATTAATAACGCCTTCTAAAAAAGTGGATAGTGTTTATTGAACGAGAGTCATTTTTTGAAGTTGTACTTCTTTTGACTCGTTTGGGAAAGATGATGAGAGTAAATTTTCACGATGCGCAGCCACATCGTTACGAAAAACCGACACCCTGAATATAGCTTCTGCTTCTTTAATTTATATGGCCGTTGCTTCTCAGTCAAGCGCATTTGGCGAGGCTCCTCCTGTCAATAGTGAACATAAGCTTTGTCTGAACCCACAGTTGTCTTGTTCGAGGCAATGCTGCCACTCTAAGGTTTTTCATTCTTTCTCTTCCATAAAACTACTTAATTTTTTTATCAGGGGGACGCCAGTCCTCTCAAAATGACTTTTACAAATATCTATTATCGCACTGACGACTCCATCGAATCCGTCGACCTCCAGCCTGGTTACTGGCGTTGAAGATCGTCGGTCCTCTAAAAATGCCTTTCACTTCAATATTCAATCGAACCTGACTTTTTCAAAAAACACCTCACTGTTGGACTCTACTCCGACCACGATATCCAGGTTCCATCTTTGAGAACGGTCATTATCAGCACAACCATCCTCTGTCGTGATCGGAGAGGGAAGATAGTCAACATTTCAGTTTTTCAAAAAAAGTTACAAACAGAGTTCCCATACATAGTACATAGTACAAAATAAATTTCGTCAAATATTTGGAATACATGAATAAACGAATAATCAAATAAGTCACATCGAGAAATTATTTATAAAAAACGAAGTTTAACTTCTTAAGTGCGTACATAAGTACACACACTTCTTTTGCGGAGGAGTTTTTATCGATCGTCTTTGGGTAATTTCACCTTTCACAATCTGAAAATTATGAAAATCGTAATGGGGAACTTTATACACGTATAGGAAGGACAATTTTTGTCATTTAAAAAAAAGAGCTACGATACAGATACTTATCGTTTTGGAGGCTAAAATCTTACCCCGTTTTCAGAATTGGATAAATCTAAACATATTCGCAGTTTTTTCTCCGCTGATTCGCTTCAGTTCTAAACTTCCTCGATAGATGTCAGAGGAGTTCTGATATGTGAGATATGTCAATATTGTTAATTGATTTCTAAAACATTTGAACATAAGGTGTTCTCTGATATTAGTCTGTTGCTATTTCGCCACTATCCATATTTCTCTACGAAACGGGTATCCATTTTCAGGGAGCTGTTCAAAATACACCCCTTTCTATATATAAGAAATTAAGCTGATTCTTTGAATTTGCGTTTCTCAGAGTGGAGTTCATTGGCAATCATTCTCGTCTTGTTTCACTCAACTCGATGTTTACCGTCTGATTTCAAAATATGACTTTGATCCTGGTAATCGTCTATTTCTGATGTAATCTAAATGTTCATTCTCATGTACTTTCGATGGTCTCGAAGTTTCACCAACATAGTTGTCAATTTGTGGAAGGCGGATAAAGAAGGTCGATAAAAACATGGACTGTATTTGTGTTTGAAATCAAAAATTCCTTCTGTCTGTTCATAAATTGAAAAAATCGATAAAATGTCTTTATACCATAATATGCTGTACGATTCTCATTCTATCCTCATATAATAATCGCCAATAGTTATAGCAAATAGCGTTAAGGTCACTCTATCAGACACGTCACTCCCTTATTCA
>NW_019292628.1:20060-46594 GCF_000500325.1 Leptinotarsa decemlineata | reverse complement strand
TCCATTATATCGATTTTTACTTTTATTTTTACTACATCACCCTGTATCCTGAACCCTACATGGTCAATTTTTTTTTAATTGTCCGATAATGGTTTTTAACCAAACCTATACCGGATACCAGGCTCAACGCGTTCTTTTTCAATGTAAAAATGGAATCGTCCGATATTCCCCCAAAACCGGGGTTATATCGGACGCATTTTAAAAAAATAAATAAATATAATCGTGATATATTTTTATGTAAATATGTTCACTAGGTTAACTTCTTATTATAGAATATATTAGTTAACGTTAATTAAAAATATCGTCCGATATAACCCCGGTTGTCGGTAATACTTTTTCAAAGACAAAGGTACACAAATTCATCTATGATTTTTATTTTTTTCTCGGTCGAGGACTAATATGGCACTGTTCTCAACAACTACTGCTGCTTACTTCGTGCTTCACATCTTCAAGATTTATGTCAGTTGGTCGGTATAACCCGGAAATGATAGATTCAGGAACACTGGGATGTTGCGATTCTCTGTGCCTTCTCAAGTCGACTTTTCTTTGGAAAGCTTTCTCGCACAAACCACAAGAAAAGGGTTTATATCCAGTGTGTTTGCGCATGTGTGTGATGAGATTGGATGATTGGCTGAATGCCTTGGAGCATACGACACACTTGTGGGGCTTCTCACCTGGAATAGAAATTTCAATTAGTCTTCTAGGGGTTTCTGTGGAAGGGAAGATTTTGCGTAAACTGATATTGTGTCGTCGGTTGAAGATCGAATGAATTACCAACGTAAGCCGATTAAAAATTTGCTACAAGCTGTTATTCAAGATGGAGACTGTGATTAAATAGAAATACGTCGATATTTTTTGTTGAAATAGCAAAAGATATTTAAGTAGTAAAAAGACATGGATTCTTGACTAATTAGTCTGGAGTCTGAATAAACTTGCAC
The DNA here is from genome assembly GCF_000500325.1 of Leptinotarsa decemlineata. NCBI lineage: Eukaryota > Metazoa > Arthropoda > Insecta > Coleoptera > Chrysomelidae > Leptinotarsa > Leptinotarsa decemlineata. The sequence continues at coordinate 45,656 of NW_019292628.1, read as the reverse complement.
ACGATTTATTCTTTGTTCATACAAATTTTATATGCTGATGATTCTCAAATATACCACAGCTTTCCGGTGAAAATGGCAGACAATGCTTGTGGCATTATCAATGCCGATATAAATAGATTTGTTGAATTAGCAACGGACCACTGTTTATTTATAAACCCTAGTAAATCAAATGTAATCATCTTTGGTCCAAGATTTCACCGTTTCATAGAATAGAATAGAATAGAAGTTTATTTAACCACATTACACATTACATGTTTGTAGCAAGTCATGACAAATGTGTTACATATGCTTACGCACAGCAAAAGTAATTTCAGATCGGATGAGTATAAAATATAATTTAAGATAAAAAGTAGAGCAACATAAAGATTAACATTAAAAACATGAAAGAAGAACATGATATAGCATATTTACGGTAGTCAGATGAGTATGTTGCTTGTATGTTGAGACTTAGGAGCGATTTTTAAAATACCCCAGGTAATCAGAGACAGAGCAGCCCTCCAATAGTAGTTGTTTAATGGATTGTTTGAATTTATTCATANATTTCTATGCCAAAATTCAAAACAGAAGTGTTCCGGTGGTCTTTTAGGTACCAAATTTGTTGAAAGTATAATTCTGTCCCCAAACCCCTCAAAAAAGTAAATTTTACAAAGTTCAAAACTGAATATAAAGACTATTTGTTAGACTGAAATCAAGTCAAATTATTGGTATCTTGTAAAGTCTTTATGTAAGGTGTTCATTCGTGTTTACATTATAATATCACTAGCTGACCCTTTGAACCTCGTTCCGTCTTGGAGGCAATAAAAAAGCACATTTTTTATTTCAATGATTAAATTTTTTTATCAATCAAGTATTTCAATTATTCTTTATTAGGCTGTACTCTTCAGTTAAGCACCTTGTGATACTCGACATTTTTTATTTTATCATCAGGCGCAAGTATAAACAACGCAGATGGTCTTCCGACCCGTGAACATGCCACACATAATTGACCATGTGAAAATCATTGATTTTCCAGATTCAGACCACAAACTTTCAAGGATTGGCCTTGTGATTTGTTAATGGTCATGGCGAATGCAAGACGAATTGGAAATTGAAGTGTTTTAAACTCAAACGGCATATCAGTTGGGATCATCGGGATCCTCGGAATGAGAACTTCCTCACCTTCGAATTTTCCTTTGAGTATCGTCACGTAAATCACATTGTTCATCAATTTACTTACCACCAAACGTGTACCATTGCAAAGTTTTGGTGGGTTTATGTTTCGAAGCATGATTACTACGGAGCCAACCTTCAGCCGTAAATTGTGCGATGGTAAGCCAGGCACATCCAAGCAGTTTAAAAATTCAATTGGATAGTTGATGGTAAATCTAATTCCTCGTGATCGTATTCACGTTCCCGTTCCAATTCTCGGTTAAATGCGTCATTCATTTCACGATTTGGAGCTGGCATTCCTAACCTGACTAATAAACTACCGCACATAAGGTAACACATTGTCGTGAAACAAAACTAGTTTTGAATTTCACGAGCTCCAGTACAAGGACCGCCCACTCAGAATGAACATCGAGAAAACGAGGAAAAACATTGGTTGAGATATCGTTTCCTAAGCGATAGAAAAATCTTTTGCAAGATTAGTAGCCTTCGCCAATTTTTTAAATAGGGAAAGAGTTGATTTTATGGAAAATGGCTTTTTCAGCTATCTAGATAGGGAAATCGTGCTTTCTTCAAAGAAGTATAATGAGTGTAAAACACGTGTATTTTCCATAGTCAACCAATTGGTTTCCTTAAGTTTATATGAAATTCTCAGTATTTTAGAAATCTTCCACATTTCAGGAAATATATTATTTTGCAAACATGAATTTATTATATTAGTGAGATATGGTAGTATTATAGGACAGCAAAGAAGTAGCATATCTATATTAATTTCATCTGAACTTATGGCTCTTTTATTTCTAAAATACATTTGTAAACAATATTTTCTGTACCGGCTCAAAGCGAAATTTGTCAGTAGACATATTATTTTTTGAATTACTGTTATAATAATTCAATAACTCATTACTAGGTACGAAATGTTGGTCGGAATTACTCAAAAAACATTTATTGATTTTAATAGGATCATTAAGTCTTTCTGGCAAGTTATTTCTTTTACGAGAATATATGTTGAGATTTTTAAGTATATTCCACAATAATTTACTATTATGGTTACCACTTATAACCTGATTAAGATATGCTTTTTTCTCATTTCTTATCATGATATTGGTTTGGTCTCTTAGCATTTTATAATAGTTCCAATCAGTAACGTTCTCAGTTTTTTTGAATTTTTTATGAGCTTTATCCCTTAGCTTTATCGATAGAGATTCTTAGTAGCTATCGTTTGACACCTCGATCACGTTTCCAGTGCTCGTGGTTCAATTTTTATTAGCATTCGAGTTTTGAAAAATATTACATTTTGGAGGCTGGAGATGCTGGCAACAGGGAATTGAGCGACGAAGCATAGGTCGTCCGACGCCAGGCGTCGCGATGCCCCCAGGGGGGAATACTTAGTGATCCCTGGGAGGATACTCGCATCCAGTTCGGTTACTGACGACCTAGCGGAAGTGCTAGGGGGTGGTGGAATGCCAGGGGGTCACCCTGAAGCCGAGAGAGGCTTGGGGGTGGCCTCATGGTGGGGTCAGTACCTCTACAACTCTTAACTCCCAGAACGAAGCTTAGCCGAAGCAAACAAACCTACCGCTGTACTCAGGCTGGGAATGGGTTTCGAAATCCCTGAGACCCAGGTCTGGGAGGCCAGGAGGCCGTTACGGTGAAGGTCTTGGGAAAGTAACGGGGTCGATGCGCGACGGAACGCCCCCCTCCGACACCAAGGTCCTGTAGGACAACATGTCTTCGATCAAGAGTAAAGCCCGATTATGTATCTCCTCATTCATCTCAATATCTGGATTTCTCGAACTGACACGAATTTGATGTAAAATATCTTCTGACATTATCCTTGTATTGATGCCACATGTTAGATGGGTTCGATGGAAAGCATGTCGAAATTATGATAGCAAATAATGTGCGTATCTGACTTGGAGATGCAGAGATAATAGCTTTAACGATTGTAGTATCCCAATGGGTATCGTTTTCTAGTAAATTGAGTTCTTCACATGCAGCACGATATGTTGGGAATATTGTACCATTAACAGTCCATAGTGACTGAAATGACGTTGGCCCACGGACATATACCAGCAACAATCGCAAATAAAAGCATTCATCATTCTCTGGATGAACTGTATACATACGACCAAGAGCATCAGTAGAACGCACATCCGAATAACCAGGAACCGTATTGCCTTGCTTCCATCGTTGAAAATTCTTCGATGAAGCATTCCAAGTGTAATAATGTGGCATCTCCGAGTATAGCAAAGTTCGTGCAAACGGATCTCTTTGGTAGATCGCAAAGAAACTGGTCAATGTTGTCGCTGGAGGTGTTTCAGCACGTTGAACAACATTCGAAGCCGTGAAATATACTCGTTGACCATTCTCCAGATGTCATTTTCATAATTGTCAAATTTTTTACCATACTTAACCTTTGACAAAGTTACGTTCAGCTGTCATTTACCTTTTTTTGCTATTCCATGTCAGATGCGTTTTTGCTATACCACGTTTTATAGTGACTTCACGGAAACGCCTATGTCCCTCTCCTTGTTCTAAGCTACCTCTTCAGCAATTTTCAGCTATTTGTTTTCTATTTGAGATACTGAAACTAATTTTAAAATTACAAACGGTTAGGTGAATTAATCTATATAATATCCCAAAAATCATCACATTTAGTCGCATTTAGTTACCCTTACAAAAAAATAATCAACCACAAAATTTTAATGATTCAAGGTTAATAAGTAGTCTTCCGACATGTTCCATGTGCATAGAAAAATTATTCGCCGTTACAGTAACGTTAGTTACAAATAAAAGTGGTAAAAAACATAGAAAGAAAAGGTTATATTTGTACAACAGCATTATTGGAGAATGTAGATGGCATGACTATTGCTCTAGATAAAAATGAAGCTACCATTTTGTTTCTATTGGATTATTCAAAAGCATTCAACACCATCAATCAAATAATAGTCTGTACCTAATATATTACATTTTTTGAGTTTGGTAATCATCTTATCTAGATAACAGATTACAAAGAGTTCAGATTTATGATAAAGCTTTCACTTAGACAGAAGTTAAAACAGGAGTACCCCAAGGCAGCATTTTAGGCCCACTTTTCTATACTCTCTATATTGCCACATTCATCAAGAATTTTTGAAGTCTTGTTAAAACCACTTTTATGTAGATGACTTTCAAATCTTCAGATATAAGTCAAGCNTGGAAGATCGAATACCATTTATTGTGGAAGAGTCACTGCTGAAATTTTTCCTAATAAATGATTTCATTGAAACAGATTTAGATTTATTCAGAATAAGTTTGTTACGTTGACACCAAGCACTGAATTTATCTATTATTTTATTTATTTTGTCTGACAACTCAACTTCGTTTTTGTCGGCCACAGTAATTGCAGTGTCATCCGCAAACATGGTTATGTGACACTCAGAAAAGAATTCAGACAGGTCATTTATGAAATTGAGGAACAACAATGGTCCCAGGACAGAACCTTGAGGCACTCCTAGTTTTACATCTTTGGGACTTGATAAAATTCCATTGCAGCTAACTATTAGACTACGGTTTTCCATATATGATTTCACCCAGTTCAATAGATTATTTGGGAAACCTAGGCCTGCAAGTTTAATTATAAGAAATTCGGAAGAAATGGTATCAAATGCTTTTGACAAATCGAAAAAAAGTGTTACAACTAGTTTATTCGAGTCAACCTGTGTATAAATGAAATTTAATAAATGGTATGAAGCTGATTCAATTGATTTGTTCTTCCTGAAGCCATATTGGTTATTACTAAAAAGATTATTTTGATCCATGTAATTCAGAATTCTGTTACTAACAACTTTCTCAAACAGTTTAGAGAGGGAACAAAGTAAAGATATCTGTCTGTAGTTGTCTACCTCAGTTTTGTCGCCTTTTTTATATAGAGGAAATATGAGAGCCGTTTTAAATACATTTGGAAAACAACCTACAAAAAATGACTGATTCATCAAAAACAATAGTGGCTCGATTATAAGGTCTACAATTTTTTTCACAGTAACTATTGAGATACCATCAGTACCTGCGGAGTTTTTATTTGCCATTGTTTCCAGAGTACCTAGAATTTCTGTCTTTGTGAATGGGGATGTATCGAAGGGATACTGACTAACAGTATTCTTCGAATAGGTACAGGGAAGTAATACATTTTGACCAAAGTGCTCTGAGATGAGCAATTCGGCAGAAGATGAAAAATGTTCAACGAAAAGGTTTGAAATTAACTCCATCCTGTTGAAACCATCGTATTCAGGGGAACTTGAGGGTTTCCTGGATCAGGATATAAATTTGCTAAACTTGGAATGACGTCATTTTGAAGTAGTGCCCAAACATTAGCCTTTTGAGGGTATTTCGGGTTTTCTTCTCTCATCCAGTGAGGATTTTCCTTTGACCAGAAGCGGCAGTTTTGCCGATTAGCACGATTGTTACGAGACAAAGTACACTCATCAGAAAACATAACGTATTCTAAGTCTATCCACTAGCTTTTATTTATCTTATAGTGCTGCCATCTTCATGTTGAATTCGGAAACTTTTCAGACCATCCTCGTAAGAAGCCAAAAATCTGTTTTCCAACTTTTTATGAGTAGAAGTCGTATTCTTCCACAAATCTGCTTTTTTTCTGAACATCTTCAGTTCAAAACTACCGCAATTTCAAACATTTCATTTATGAAAGTATGTTGCCAAGTACCTAAACTATTTCAACAATCCTGATGTGTATCACAAGTTGTTTTTCTATCGTTCATTATTTCAAAATGACTCAGAAGCAGTCACTTCAATGCCAATTTGTTTCTTGAAAATCTATAAACCTTTCCAGTTTACAAAGTTAGGGGTTTTTAATATATTATTGAAAAATATGTTTTTTATTTTGATTTTCTTTTGAACAACCTATCAAAGAGGTTACATACAGCACTATCTGCCCGCGAATAGATCAAGAAATATTAAGGAGGTTACGTACAGCGCCATCTGCCCGACAATAGATCAAGCAATAATTGATAGTTACGTACAGCGCCATCTGCCTGCAAATAGGCAAAGAAATATCAAGGAGGTCGTACAGCGTCATCTGCCCGGGAATAGATCAAGCAATAATGCCCATAATTCTGCCAATACAGATCCCGAGCTTGAGAGTTACAAGCAAACAAACATACATACATACATATATACATACAGGTGAAGCTAATATAAAGCGTGTGACATAAAACTAATTAACAAACAAACATAATGGAGTAAACTAATATGAAACTGATAAAATGTTATTTTTTGGAACATCAGTGTACCATTGGCCTATTTTTTCATTGATTGATTGAATTTCTCTCAGAGTGGAACATTTTCCTATCAACAATTTACTCAACCTCACCAAGTGTTTCGATGTATAATAATTTCTTTAGGTTCGACTAATTGAATAATATGCGGTTAAATGACTAGAAGTGGTTAGACTCTGACCTCAGATTCCACAAGGATGTTGGTGTACTTTGTTACTTCTTGTATAATATTATATGCCGGGGAAGATGTGCCTCCGTAGCCGATGTTCTGGAATCCAAATGGAATGACGAGACAAGTGTGCTGTTGTCAGTAAAGCAATATATTGGATTCATTTGAAATTAGCTGGATAGTTCAATTGGATACCGTAAATGTTCTCTTTTATGACATGTTACTGCAGTTTTTTCTCCTTTTTTTCTGTCTACTATTTTATTTTTTTGTATAACTTTGAATTATTCGTTCATAAGTTAACTTTTTGAACGTCTGGTTATATTTGTGTCCTTTAAACTATGTTAAATTGGAAAACAGCTCAAGCTTAACTTTGCCTTTCAACGTTGTTTTTGCTTCTGTATGTTATTATTCTTGTCGACAGATGAAGCCGATTATTATTATTATTTTGATTGATGAGCTCTTATTGTAAAAAAAAAGAGGCAAAAACAATTAACCAAACAGGAATTTCATCAATACTCTTTAATAAGATTCCGTGAATAATAAATGATTGAATTCCTAGGAGACAACTTCAGGACAAGATCTTTGGAAATAATACATACACGTTTTGATCGTGCTGCAAAAGGACAGTTTAAAGAGGTAGAAGAAGAAGAAAGTACTTGATGTATAAGATGTACCATAAGATATCATAAGTTAGTTTGAGTAAATAAAAGACGATTAGGAGGTCAGTTCCAAAATCAAACTAGATGAAACCAGAACCCAAAGACCGATGCCTTAATGATAAATAGATTGCGGTGGCCGCATTTTGAGGTATAACAGCCCATTTTCACGATTCTTCAGAAAAAAATAGGGCAATTATTTTGGTGCGTGAATGGAAAGTTTCATCGACTTCATCTTTATCTATGTTTGAAAAAATTTGTTAAAAATATGTTTATCCGTTAACCAGCTATCGTATCCCCTAGGAACAACAACCCTCAGAAGTCTAAACTTGTGCGAGCTAAGGACTAATGCGGTCTTACCTTTTAACGTGTGATTCCTATCACGAGTTGGGCGATAGCAAGTGAAAATAGAGCGTTCAGCCTACGACTTGAACCATCGACTCACACATCGGCCGATTGACTGAGTGAACAAAGCACCCACGTCGAACCGCTCGGCTACCGACCGATAAATTTGACAAATTACACCAAAATTTGTTTGTGGGTAGCGGTTCGATTTTTTCCTTTTTGGTATAACCTCCTGAAATTCAATAAGAACTTGAGCTTCCTTTTCCCCCTCCCATTCCCATTTGTGGTTGAGAGAGGTGTTCTGTGAATTCAATTCTTAATTATAAATATTTGAAATATCCTGGAAATCATTTCATCCAAATATTTCGATGGTGTATTTTATCGTATTGAATCTTTTGTTTAGTTTATGAATATACAGTTATATCAACTTTGCCATAAAAAATATCATAATTATAGTAAATGTCACTTTTAATGGCTTTTGTCTCCGATAGTGGGGCAATTGTTCACAAACAAATATAATCATAACTTTGCCGTTATAAACGTTGAAGTATCACCTATCGGTAAGCATATCGTAATGACTGAAAGAAGTGTATGTCAGTATAATCACAGGACGTCTTTGATCGGACTGACATACTTTTCACAAACTAAAGAATACACACCAGTGCAATATCAATTTTCTCAGCATCTAGTTATATTAGATTCATTCTTTCATTTTATCAGTAAAACCTCTTTCATCGAATCGATTACGAATTAAAAATTCAGAGCAAAATTACATACTGCTTTGCAAAATCTGAAGGAATAGTAGAACTGGTGAACTAGAGCCTTTTAAATTTTTATGGAGAACAGGAATCAATTCCAATTAATGATTCAAGGCGTTGTGGTCTGGAGAATGACCTTGGGAGTTTTTTTCCCGATGTGTATGAGTTAAAAATTTGAAAATTTATACAAAACTTTGAATTTGTACAAAGTACCAAGTTGAAAGTCGTTATACAGGGTGTTTTCTAACTGTATGTTCGGGAAGAAAGTTCATATAAACGTAGGCCAGCGAATGAATTATTTTCAAGACATGGGGTGTTGAACTTCGTAAAAATCCGGTGTTATGTAGCTTTACAAATGGCAGATATCACAAACAGTTGTTCTCCTTTTGTTTTATTTTTTTTACAAAAAGAAAATGGGCTACGAAAATAAATCAAGGTATAAAAAAGGTTCATTTTGAGATGTTTCGCCAATATTGCATTGAATGTTACAAAAAATGTCTTTGGCGAATATTTTTTGGTCAACAATGTCAACTAAACTAGCCTCTGACCCCCAGTGTACACAATAATTCGTATCTAATTAAAGTTAAATGAATGGGATTCAAGTACATTTCAATCTCTTTGAGTCCTCTCCATAATTTACAAACCAAACCGCCAAAACCGAGCCATGAAAATTTAATTGACTGGATATGATGCGAAAAAACGAAAAAATCATTGAAGAATCAGCTGATCAACAGAAGTAAATACAGCACAATAATAGGAAAGCAGAAGTATCTCTGAACCTGTTAACGTAACATGGAAGTCGATGTTATTCAACGGAAAAAATACTAGATACTGCCTTATCAAAAAGTAAAAACGATCATTAATTATAATTGTTTGATATACTTATTATTTATTTTATTTAATTTCATTTCTGATGCAATCATGTGCTTGAGAAATGAAACAATAGTAATGGTTTCGAAAATTTAATTACGTTATATAAACCAAATGAAAATTCCATGAGTATTTACAGAATGGCTTTCTGAGGACCTTTAAAAGAAGTAAGATACAGGGTGTTGATTTGAAAACTTCCCATCCTTAATATCTTGCTTCCAGTAAACAATATGACCCACTTTGTTGGGTCCCAATTTTGGTTTTTGGGCTTGCTGGTTCCTTTCTAGTGGAGTGTATACTATTAAATAATGCGACGTAGGTAATTAGGTAACACACTTTATTCTGTCACACCTAGTTTATAGATTTAACAGAATGTTGAATACGAAAATTGGTTTGATCTGTTTATGTGAGAAACACTAAGCACAATCCCATGTACTAAAACCGTACATGGGATTGAAAGTGAAGCTGCTGATGATTAAGACCGTAATATTACCGATAATCCTGTATGCCTGCACTGCCTGGGGCCAGTGCGCGCAGACATACAGAAAGAAGATCCAAGCATTTATGAACACGAGCGTAAGGGCCGCCGTAAATGCTCCGGAATATGTACCGAATAGGTACATATATTCCGGGATCTAGATCTGAACATTCACTACTCAGAAGTCGAAACTTATTTGAGCTAAGGATTAACAAGGTCTTACCTTTTTAACATGTGATTCCTAACATGGACGCATACATGAGGAAACACGCAGAGAATACGTTCGACAGAATTCGAGCGCACGAAAATCCAGCGCTAAGCGATCTACATAACGCACTAAATAGGAATGACCCCAGATTCCCAGAGAGGGACAAACACAGGAGGCCAACGAAGCAGAACCAGAGACCACCCCCGAGAGTTGCTATCAGGCGGCTTCGGTAAGTATAAACAAATTTCTTACCAGATTTCAAATTCATTTCATTTTCAGATTCACAGAAAAACAAAACTTGCTCGCGACATAAAGACACTCGTCTCTAATTAGTTTTTGGGGACCCCATGCAAAAATTCAGTTAGGAAAGCCAAGATGAAAGCAAACACTTGATTGGAAAATAAAAGCACCTAAAGGTTGACTTTCGACTAAAAGAGGTCAGATGTCAATCTTGCTGAAGTGCCCATCAGTAAGTTGAGGACCGCTCCGGAGGAACGGGGGTGGATGGACGGGACGGGATATTCTGCACACAGTAACCGTGTGGAGAAGATTTCAACTGAGGGCACTCAACCCGGCAAGGGGTATAGGGTGGCCTTTTGACAATAAAACTGACCTATTTTTTCGATTTCTCATATTGTTTACTGGATGGGATGGGTTATTTAAAAAAGTGGGGCATCTATTCCGGTTTTACCCTTTTACAGATATCGAAAATATAAATTTTACACAGCTCCATTGAATGTTCATGAAATTCATTCCTTTCGCACTTGAATGGTACTCGTTTATTGTATTTCTTGTAGTGTCAAATGAATCTGAATCATCCATTGTCTTTCTGCTACATGTCAAAGATCTCATATAATTGCATAAATGCAAATAACCTTTCACAATCGCTTCTCAGTATCATCAATCCGAAAGGAAACCTCATTGTATGTTTATTTATTATTATTCGCATTTTTCAGAATAACTTATGAAGCTTCTTTTATGTGCAGCAACAATCGTATTAATCAAAGACGTTTACAAGGGAAATAGGTAGACACTGGGAGTTGTGAGCAATGCGTAAGTGATTGATGGTTGATCATAAAGTGAATCATAAATCTGGCAGTGTATCGGCCACCGATAATGGTGGGATATCAGGAATGATAATTAAAAATTCATTTCAATAGGGTGCGGCGTGTAACAGCGGGACTCACTCTCATTGCTGGTTGCGTGTTGTATGATCCTAGCCATATGTTTGTATCGCTGTTTCGAGAGTGAAAATGGGGGGGACAAAGAATCTGTCAGATAAACATGTACGATAACACAATGTGAACCAGACATCGGATGGCTCCTTATTTCAATTGAGGCAGAAGAAGGAGAAATTCGATGTAATCAAACTTTATTTGGTAATTAAATTACAACATTTCAACTTCCAGATTTTCTTAAAAGGGTCATAACTGGTGACGAATTATGGGTATATAATAATAATAATAATAACTTTATTCACAACGTATACAGATTAGAGTACAATTGAAACAAAATATGTGAACAAAGTGGTTTGGCGATAAGAGCAGAGCTCTTGTTTCCCAAAAAGTTTTAAAGAATATGAAAGTACATAAATATTTGTATAAAAGTAAGTATGGCCTTCATGGAGTAGAAGCTACAAAACATTTTATCAAATTTTGTCAATTTGGTGTTATAGTTAAGCAAATTATATTTCGGCTTGAGGTAAAATAGGCCGATTAAATACTAGACAAACAAAAAGTAAGAAAAATAAATAAAACCTTAGACAAATATTACACGTTCTATAAGAATGAAATATTAATGTACAAATAGATAAAATCTTAGGCAATATGGATAAAATTATGCTACTTACAATACAGTATGATACAACTTTGGGATAAATTTGACTAAGACTAACTTATTTTACTCTAACTGATTTTTTAAAATTGTATATCTTTTTCAAGAATGTGTTTTCTTATTTGTTTCTTGAATATTGTTTTAGAATAAGGTACGGTGTTATATAATTTAGTTGCCATGAAAGAATATATGCTCTTTGTGAAATTGACTTTTTAACAGAAGGTTATGTTAGTTGGTCGCGATGTCGTGGTTTCGTGATGATGCTTTATTTTAGCTGAAATGATACTTCATGTTTGTACAATAGTAATATAATTGTCTCATATCCATAACTTCACCCTCTTTATACAGGAGATCTGACGAGAAACGTGAATTTCTAGACATGATCAACTTCATGAATCTTTTTTGTAATATCTCTAACGGATTGAGGTGTATACGCAGAGCTGATACCCATGCTGTTATACCATATCTCAAATGGCTCTCTACTAGGGAACTATATAATTGATTAAGTTCTTTGTGAGGTAAGTAATTTTTCAAGGAACGGAAGTTGTGAAGCATTGTTTGCAGTTTTTTTATTGTATATTTTATATGAGAGTTCCACCTTAAGTTTTTATCTATGTAGACGCCCAAGTATTTGATTTCTCTCAGGGAATCTATTTTTGTTGTTTTTCCTTGTTTCAAATGGACAATCATTGGATAGATTGCAGCTAAAAGGAAAAAAAATAGTTTTTTCCAGATTTACTGTCAGGAGCCTTTGGTCAAACCATTTTTTGAGCAAGTGGAAATCTGTTTCTAGGTTCTTTCTCAAATCAAGCCAAGTGCCTGCCTCATAGAATATCGCAGTATCGTCTGCGTATTAAATTATTTTCCCAACGCTGTCCAAATTGAATAATTCATTTAGATATACATTGAAAAGCAGAGGACCCAGTACCGTACCTTGTGGGACTCCACATTCTATCTGTTTTTGATTGCTAATTGTATCTGCAATTCGCACAACTTGCATTCTATTTCGAAGATAGCTTTCAAAAAGCGTTTGGCAGTTCCCTCTGAAACCATTATTTTCTCAAAGTTTGTAGGAGTAGTTGATGATCGATAGTATCGAAAGCCTTCGTTAGGTATGGTTATGATATCGAAACCAAAGTCCAATATTTCCAATGGAAGAGCCCAGGAGAGCCAAGACCAGAAAAAAAACGTCAAGTTCGTCAAGGTTTTGATCACTGTTTTCTTCGATTACTATGGCGAGGCGCATCAGGAGTTCTTTCAACATGGTCGTAAGGTCAATAACGAGTATTATCTTTGAGTTATGCGTCGCTTTCGGGAAGCAATACGATATTGTGCTGATTATGTGCCTGCTCACTTGTTATTATTGCATGTTTGTAATTTTTTCGCTAGAAACAACACCGTGATCATGCCTCAGACACCGTATTCGGGTGAACTAACGTGACTTGGAATCTCTCCACTTTTTATTTTTATTTTCTTTTTTCATTTCTTAATTTTTATTTATTCAATTGTTCTATTTTTACTTGTATTTTATTTCACTATTATTTCTTTCAGGTTTATTTTGGTTAATATAATTGTTATTTTCAGTTATTCATTTTCAATTCTTCTTTTTTAGTTGTTTCAGGGATTTCAACTCATTTTATATAGTAGACAATGGAAGTCCGAACTAGTGAAATTCATCATGAAACATTGTCTATCACCTTCAAACAAACCATGAAAAGTTTAAATCCACACAAAACCAGAAATCACAATGCATTATCTGTAGAACTGCTGTAGTCCCATGAAATGAATAGTTTTTCTCAATTATACTGGTAATTTTCATGTGGATCAGAAACTAATATATCGCTTCAATAGTAGGTAACTAAATGTGTTGAGTAGCAATATATGTGATATGAATTTGAATTTTGTCATTTTGCGTGATTTTGGTTATTGGATATAATCACAAATTGTGGCAATTCGGTCTCAGTATTACAAATGTATACAAAATTAAATACTTTCGGAAAAGACCAGGGTAAAACTGGGTAATAATAGTAATAGTAAATTAAAATTGAATTCAAACAGTGATGAAAGGGTAACTTTCATATGTCGCGCCTTTTCCTCGCAGCTGGCGCCCCAGATGGAATATTTGAAAATTCTCTCTTATTGCACATCAACAACATAGAACGAGCCTACATACAAAATTTCAGCTTCCAAGAATATGGTAGTATGTAGAATCAGTGATGGAAATGTAATTTTCATATGTAAAAGCATCCCTTTTATCCCCAGGAGGGGCGCCTCAGTTGGAATATCTGAAAATAATTCCTTATCGCACATCTACAACATATAACGAAGCTACATACAAAATATAGCGGTATATAGCGGTATGGAAAAACAGTGATGAAAGGGTTATTTTCATATGTAAACGCTCCCCTTTCATTCCCAGGAGAAGCTTCCCAGTTGATATATTAAAAAATCCTCTCTTATTGCATATATTCAACATGAAAACAATCTACATACAAAATTTCAGACTCCGAAAATATAACAGTACGAAGAATCAGTAATGAAAATGTAATTTTCATATGTAAACGCGCCACTTTTACCCCTACGGAGGACGCCCCAAGTGGAATTATTGAAAATCCTTTCTAAGTACCCTTTCAAGACCTAAGAGGCATCTGTATAACAAATTTAAGCTTCCTAGGACTCACCAGTACAGAAAAACAGAGGTGAATGAGTTTTGAATGACTTTCGTATTTACATGTAAAGATGTAAATATAATTTGAAGGAAATTCTGAACGCCTACTTGAAATTTACCTGTGACATTCAATAAACAAGTTACTCCCTCGTTTGAAATACTTGGCAAATTGAAAATCGTATATAGAGTCTACAATTTTTTCAGTACCAGAAGTACTATGCTGTTTTAGGTATATGATATCTATTTTATCGTGATCGACCGCCATGTGAGTCGGTGGTTTGAGCCCTATGGACGGACGATACATTTTCACTGCGTATCGTCCAACCCATGCTAGGAATTGCACCTTGAGAGGTAAGACCTTGTTAATCATTAGCTCGCCCTGGTTTCTAATTCAAACTGGTATAGGGACGACTGCAGGAGAAGAAAAAACAGATTTCAACTTTTTTTATAGAACTGCACTAAATACCAATGTTCACAAAGGACATTCAATCTTCAATTTCATTTTATTACTCTTGTACGCATGATAATGATAATGATTGAGTATCTTGGAACCGTTTCTTGTTACAGTTGTAAGTATGTGATCTAACCAGTTGAAGAGGGGACATACATAAACTTTGATCGATTAATTATCCACTTTGGAGCCACTAAGCTATTCAGAAAGAAAAAAATTAAATGGTTGTAAATCATTTTGATATCACATGAACTCTGAAATGAAAAAGATTCATGAATATTTTAACGGTCAAGTTAATTCGATTTCGATGAAGGCTGAATGAGATTTGAGAACTGTTTTGTGTTCAAGTAAGTTATGATAGAGTTATAGAAATATCACTGAGATATTACAGTTTGAAGGAGACTCATTCCATGGGTGTAACATTTGGTTAGTTCCACATTGGTCGAAGTCATCAGGCCGTAGGTGCCACTGGGTCCTGAAATTCTTAGTCCAGCCGCTTCCTTGGCTGAAGAGTCGGCAATGCGATCACCTGTACTCCTGTCGTGCCCTTTAGCCCACCTCAGGATAATGTTATTATCTACCGAGGCTTTGGCTAAATCTTGGTGGCACTCTAGTACTAGCCCTGAAGTTATACGTTGTCTGTTGAAGGCTAATAGGGATTGTCTGATGTCAGTGCACATTGTTATGTTATTGTCAGAAATTCCTTTCCTGGTTATTTCTTTTGTGGCGATTGAGATACCAGCCAGTTTTGTTTGGACCACGCTGGTATTTTTTCCCATTCCCCACCTAGTCCTTAGGCTTAGTGATCTGGAGTTCACTCCATATCCTGAGTCTTCTTTGGTTTTTGAGCCGTATGTATATTTGCGTATTGCGTTTGTAGCATCTGACTCTGTGTTCTGTTTTATTTGTATTTTGTAGGGTTCATTAAACACAAACCTGGGTTCAACTGCATCAGTAGTTGCCTGCAGCAGAGGTTACACAGTAAGCGCTTCTTCTTGCCATAGGCTCAGCCTCAATTGACTCATTCCTACTTCGAGGTTTACACTAGCCGTTGTTAGCAACTGATGTTCCGGCATTTAAATGGGAAGAAAAACTAGCGAGTTGTCCTGCGAAAAGCAATGCTTATATTGGATTTCTGTACGATTTCTATATGATGTTCATTGACAATTCAAAAAGGGTTGGAGTTAATACGGAACACCATTGTTGATTATAAAGGTGTCAATGTCCATTTGCAAGAAATAATCTTTGAAGAAACTGATAAATCCACGTATAACACGATTTGGCGAGCCAAAACTTTGAAGTTGAATTAGTAAACCTTCATTACAAACATGTTACTCCCTTGTTTGAAATTCTTGGCAAATTGAAAATCTCATATGGAGTTCAATTTTGCATTCATTCGGAATAAGACGTCTTAGTACCAGACATATCATGCTTTTTCAGCTCTTTAGATTCCTGATTGCATAGTTTTAAAGATGGGTGACATATGAAAGTAAGTCACATGTTGATCTTTACTTCAGTCCATTTCAAATATTTGGGCTATGTTGATTTATAGCTTTCTTGCCATTGGTAATAATAAGGCAACTGGTCTATAATTGAAAAGTTTTTCATATTTTCGCCTGCCAACGCGACTTTTCATTGTTAATAAAAACAATCGCCCACCGCACCAAGTCATCAAAATGTTCATTATTTTGATAACTAACATTTTTATTTTGTCCAAATGGATGTTTTGTTGTTGTTTTTGTCCGTTTGGTAAAAATCCGTCATAACAATATAACAATGCTGAAATCTAGTTGTGGAGAATTAGTTTTAGAAATGTCCTGATGATTTCGATATGGTTAACGATAAATGATAAATAATAACTAATCAAACAACTGCGAAGGCCTTTTTTATTTCAAATTTAGTTACATCAAAACCAGTTACTTGCTTTGCTATTAAAAATATCAAGAAATGATTGAATAACCGAATTTTTATTCGAATTTTCATCGTGGTACCCCCTACTTTTTTTATAAAATTTGAATCATCTGTGGAATTCTACCCTCACTAAGTAGTTGTACTGGATGCAAAAACACACATGGAAAAACAAAGAAAAATAATGTATTTTCAATATTTTATGAATATAAATTGAAGACGCTAGGTGTAGCTCCCCACAAGTAAGTGAGGTATAAAATTTAGTGGTTCGTTAATCACAATCTAATTGTACAAGATCGTGTGTGCAAAGTGTGATGGACGCGTGTTGTGCCGGAAACTTGCAGAGAATCAGAGTTACACCCTAACGTCAGCCGCTTAGTGGACTTCCGTTCTGACGTCCGTCGGTAGTTCGTGTGCATATTCATTATGGTATTATTATCATTATGGGACTGAAGCACCAGTGATGACATTGTTACACCATGGCAACCGGAATTTGTATGAGAATTCTTCACATTTGTTTATACTCTCAGGTGCATAAAAAACGGCCACCGGGAAATGTTAACAAATTTTGATCTTGATTTCCTTCTGTTTTCAGATCGGTTTTGATTATATTTTTTATATATGGAAGGACATTCAATCCTTAATGATATCCACCAAACCGATTTCCTGATAAGACGAGAATATAACCGCCCCCGTCGCTCATTGTTTATTATCAACTCATTTCCAGTGAGATGGTGATTTTCACGAATAAACCGGTCGGTATAGTGGAAGAAAACTATATTGTGCACTCTTAAAGTTCGCGGCACTCTCAAAGGCCAAAAAACTTGGTGGTTCGTATTGGATAATTATTACTAAATGAGTTTCATGATCAGCTGAAGAGTCATTGAATTAAATTTGAAGTCATGTTACGGTGTCGAATAGAAATCGGTGAATGCGGGGATGGTTATCGCCGTCGTGTTCAGTTCAGGAACTGATCGCGATTTGAGTGAAATTCGATATTGGTGCAGTTATAATTACTTGAAATTCTCGTTATCTGTTTAAAATGTGGCGTCCTTGGAGAAGTACTAATAGTAATAACGAGTGTGATAACAACTCAGACTTTTATCCAGTGTAGTGATATCAATAGCGTTGGTGAACAATGCGAAAAAGAAATACCAGTAAATAAGATTTGGATACATTTGAATATTGAAACACAGAGAGTATGTTCCAATTTGTATAAGAATCTACATCTCAAGTTTGGTTTCGAGGGAAACGAACTATTACAAGCAACATCAGATTGGACCAAAATTCCTTTCTCAACTGTACGTAAAATATACAAAAACAAACCTTATGAATGCAAGACGCGATGTGATACAGGGATACAAAAACTTTAGATGTCTATTTAAGAAAATTATTGGATAAAATGTTCTCCCGGTTTGGCCAATATATAGTTTTGGGCGAGAGCCACAAGTCAGCTTATATACTCCTGATCTATCAGACACCAAAGTACTGTCTTTATTGTTTAAAAAAAATTAGACTATTATTCATTCTGTACGCTACGTTTACGCATTTTTTCTTCGAAAAACGGGCAATATTATTGGGTGGTTCACCCACATATGACAATGTCCTATAACTGATGTTATCGCATCTTGAATTTGGGTAGATCAAGCCCATGGCTTACTTTTGTAGTTTTTTGAAAAGAATGGAGTCTATAATTTGTACCTTATAACCGTTATTAACCACGATTTGTTTGATCAAACTCAGCTCTCTCTGGAAGTTATTCTCAGACAGTGAAATATTCAATAGTTTTGAAGCGTAATATTGAATGCAGCAACTTTATGCTGATAAGGGTGTGTGGAGAAGTTATGTATGATAATGTCTGTGTTTGTGAAAAATCGCTAATTCATGTTTATTGTTATTTTTCGTAATGGTTAAGTCAAGGTAATTTATTGAATTATTTATCTCCCTTTCAGTGGTGAATTTTTTTGACGGGTGGATGGAATTAAGACTAAAATATCATCTACTACAGAAGAAATGCTCAATATGTTACCTACTAAAACCAAAATTCTTTATTTATTTATTCTGTTGTTATATTTCACATTATTTCATTTGATACGAGTTTTGAAAGAGGTCTTCTGTTCTTTCTTTCTTATAGTTGATTCGAATGAACATTATCAAATCATTAGATAACTCGTGTCAATTTACAGGAGGCATTCGTGTTTATTTATTTTTACAGCAATCATAAAGGAATCTAATCTATTCAGGGGACGTCAACTGTGACTATTTCCTTTAATGCAGTATTTACTTGTTTTATTGATTTATCACTGTGAAGTTTCACTTGACTGGTCAACCACTTCGAATATTAAAAAAAGTAAAAATAAACAAATTGACTCCACTCATTCGTGTAACGATTTCATTAATACTTATTCTGAGTGATTGCTTATTTTGGATAGCATAAAGAGTCGTACTATTATTTCTGTTGAAATGATTAGTGAACCTCTATAAAATACTCTTGGAAGAAAACAATTCATATTTAATGAAAAACAAAATGTTAAAAAAGTACTTTGAAGAAGGTTTGTTATCTCTTTTTTTTCAATTTATTGTGGTACCTGAATATCGAGAAATGACTTTTTTCACTTTCAATTTCAAATTTGTGCAATTGTCGTATACCACCGCAAGTTTTTCTCGGAATAATTTCACACTGACCAGCAGGTGAGCTCAGCAAAGAATATAAAGACAATAAGGGTGAGAGTAGATAAGATTGAACTTGCTGATTATTGTAAGAATTTTGGACTGATTATGGGCATACAGTTGCCGGACTGAGTCATGGCCTGTGAGAAGCCCCTCCCTCAAGATGTGCAGTAGATGTGTAGAAATCTGTTATCAATCTGTTAGATTATTCGTGCCGTACTAAGTAAAATTGCAAACAAAATTACTCATTTTTTCCTAATACTTTCTTTGTCATATACCGAACCGCACCGACTTAAACACCATATCACCCAAAAATTGAAAAATGCATGTATATCATTGAAACGCATTTACTTTTTGAACTATCCAATTATGTGATAGTTTGGTTCTCTCGCATTTCATTGTGATGTAGTCTGTGGACCATGTATTGATAGTTCTGATACAAAAAGAGTTAGGTTAGGTTAAGCCTGAAGTGAGTGGTTCTATTCGACTCTCCACCGCAACCCACAAAGGTTTATTGTGGCTCACACTTATTCACACTGAACCAAATAAACCCAGCTTCTTAACGAAGCCGATTAGTTTGTATGGTGAGTGGTCTTTCAAGTCAGATGGTAAGAGTACGGCTCTGCCGAACAATACAAACCTGATTCGATCCCCAGCGGGCAGGCACAAAGTATATGTTCTGTTGTTTCATCATTTTCCAAATAGAGGCGACACACATTATCTTCCGACAGTCTGAGTCTCTGCATATGATGATTCAAATGACAGGAGACCTGTAAGAAGGCCTGTTAGACATCGTAGTTCATCCTTACTGTAGTCCAACAACTGTTTGGTATCAAGCTTCGAAGGGTGAATAAATGCTTTGGAGTGAGCCAATCCTAGAAGACTCTGCCAGAAGTCCATAAATCTTCTTGCCATCCAGGTGTTCAATCTTTGTTTGGCAAAACCTAAAGTGATGCCAATGACATGTTCTGGTCCGATGAAGCTACTTGCAGCACCCTCCTTTGCAAGGGAGTCAGCAGCTTCATTGCCTTCCCGGCCAGTATGGCCAGGAATCCAGACCAGAGACAATCTGTTAAGTCTTTCTATCAAGGAGAGTCGTTTTCGGCAATTTGCTCCATCTTAGACGTCTGAGAATATTTCTATTGACTTGGGCATAAGGTTGAATTCATCCAATCTCTCCGCACACAATTCAATACATTAAATTTCCGCTGGAAATACAGTCGCATAGAAGAGTAGAAAAGGTTCAAAATCCTTGTTCGAGATTGATATACGGAATACGGTGTCCTAGGCGTATTTCACATACTGATATGCATCATTTGAACTTGCGACGGAAGAACACGCTAACTATACCCAAGCATAAGGAAGAAGTATTCGAAAGATCTGTTTCCTATAATATAGGCAATGTCCTGGATTGGAGTTCGAAAATGTTTAGTTTACTTTTCTTTTTATGTCTATGTATTTATTGGTAATATTACGCAACGAAATAAATTCAAGCGGTCTCACACGGGGTCTGTTAAAAAATGAGGTGAATATTCAAATTTCGCGCGCTACGTACACTCGATTAGCGATTTTTCATTTTTGTATGTTGGTACACCCGTCTCGAACATTTGTTCACAATTTCAGCTTTTTAGCATAAAAGTTAGAAGTGTTTTGGCGTGTTTGCATCAAATTTTGTCAAGAAAATGGAATTAAGGGCTCAACAACACTTGAAATGTTGACAGTGACATACAGTGATTGTACTCTGAGTTGAAAAGATATCTACAAGTGGTTCAAGATTTTCACAGAAGGTCGAGAAAATGTAAATGACAACGCCCTCCCCGAACGCCCATTACAATATACAAACAATGGAAATTTTGAGAAAGTGATGAAGATTGTAATGAATCGGTGAAACCTTTTAGAGGAGTTGCTGAGAATGTCGAGATATCAGTTGGCTCATTTTGGCCAAAAACAACACCGTAATCATGCCTTAGCCACCGTATTAACCAGACTTGTCCCCCTGCGACTTTTTCTTGTTCCCAAGATTGAGAAGACCCATGAAATGGCGGTGTTTTGCGACGGTTAAGGAGATAGACACCGAATCGCCGGTAGAGCTCACGGGCATACCAAAAAGTGCATATTAGAACTGCTCAGAGGATTGGAAAAAACGCTGGCACAAGTGTATTACATCTGAGGGGGACTTTTGAATGAGCCAGATTAGAGATTGATGAATAAATAAATATTTTTTGAGAAAAATTAAAATGCACCCTTAATTTTTTCAACAGANATGACCAGCAGGATACAAAATTTCAGACTCCGAAAATATAACAGTACGAAGAATCAGTAATGAAAATGTAATTTTCATATGTAAACGCGCCACTTTTACCCCTACGGAGGACGCCCCAAGTGGAATTATTGAAAATCCTTTCTAAGTACCCTTTCAAGACCTAAGAGGCATCTGTATAACAAATTTAAGCTTCCTAGGACTCACCAGTACAGAAAAACAGAGGTGAATGAGTTTTGAATGACTTTCGTATTTACATGTAAAGATGTAAATATAATTTGAAGGAAATTCTGAACGCCTACTTGAAATTTACCTGTGACATTCAATAAACAAGTTACTCCCTCGTTTGAAATACTTGGCAAATTGAAAATCGTATATAGAGTCTACAATTTTTTTCACTCGGAATAAGTCTCAGTACCAGAAGTACTATGCTTTTTTAGGTATACGATATCTATTTTGTCGTGATCGACCGCCATGTGAGTCGGTGGTTTGAGCTTTATGGCCGGACGATAAATTTTCACTGCGTATCGTCCAACCCATGCTAGGAATCGTACCTTGAGAGGTAAGACCTTGTTAATCATCAGATTGCCTGGTTTCTGATTCAAACTGGTAGGGGGACGACTGCAGGAGAAGAAAAAACAGATTTCAACTTTTTTTATAGAACTGCACTAAATACCAATGTTCACAAAGGACATTCAATCTTCAATTTCATTTTATTACTCTTGTACGCATGATAATGATAATGATTGAGTATCTTGGAACCGTTTCTTGTTACAGTTGTAAGTATGTGATCTAACCAGTTGAAGAGGGGACATACATAAACTTTGATCGATTAATTATCCACTTTGGAGCCACTAAGCTATTCAGAAAGAAAAAAATTAAATGGTTGTAAATCATTTTGATATCACATGAACTCTGAAATGAAAAAGATTCATGAATATTTTAACGGTCAAGTTAATTCGATTTCGATGAAGGCTGAATGAGATTTGAGAACTGTTTTGTGTTCAAGTAAGTTATGATAGAGTTATAGAAATATCACTGAGATATTACAGTTTGAAGGAGACTCATGAACACGGACAAAACTTTGAAAACAACCTGATAGTTTGAATCGAAACATTGGAACTCAAAGTTGACATATCAAATCAGTTCTACAAGAAAATTTTCAGATCGATATGAGAGCGGTGTCTATTCAAAAATGACGTTTGCATTGGATTTAAATCGAAGCGGAAAATTTTTATTTGAAGAGAGGAGTTAACTCCTCAAATATGCCGTTCTCTCTCTCTCTCTCTCTCTCTTGATAGAATCTGGAGAGATGAATACTAATTGTGAAAGTATCTATAGCAGAGAAAACAGTTCCCAACATATCTTCAGTGTTCCAGAGTAATAGAATTGTTTGTAATGTTTGGGTCATCAATCTAGCGAATGCATCTTTTCTGGATAGAATCTAAATGCTTATGGGCAGAGGAATATATTTGATCAATAATACAAAAAAGTTCGGATTTTACCTTCATAGGGTATTGAAAATTACAAATGCCTAGTACGAATTAGCGTTTCAATTTCCTGAGAAGCAGCTTTTGCTATCCCAATAATGTGATTGTCCCAAGTTCAGGGTACCTAATCCGGATAACTGATACCTTGATTCTCCTATCATTGAATTCTAATTGATTTCAAGCTGACATTACCTCAAGATCCTTATTGAGATAGAAAATTTCTTGCAACTGATCTGTATCTGTAGAGTAGGGAGGGTGAGTGTAAGCCCACATTCTCCCGAGGAGTTGTCCTCCTGGGTCATCGTCAATCCTGTCCTTTCCAGGAAGGTGGACAGGTCACTGAGAGACATCTCCTTTATATCGGCAGGTGTAGGCCAAGACTCGTCGAACACACCCACTTATTGACGATAACTCCTTGCACTGGCATAGGACATGCCTGACAGTCTCATCTTCCTGTTCACACATCCTGCATGGAGGTGTGTCCACTAGCCCCATATTACGAGGATGTTTCCTTTGTTCAGTTGCCAGTTACAAATCCTACTGCTATGCGTAGATTTTTCCTGATCATCGCCAAATATTTCTTGGCGCCAGCTTCACAGGGTCGCCCAGGATGATTCTGGCAAGACTGCATCCTTTGATTTCATCCCATCTCTATAGGGATGGACCATGGGTGTAACATTTGGTTAGTTCCACATTGGTCGAAGTCATCAGGCCGTAGGTGCCACTGGGTCCTGAAATTCTTAGTCCAGCCGCTTCCTTGGCTGAAGAGTCGGCAATGCGATCACCTGTACTCCTGTCGTGCCCTTTAGCCCACCTCAGGATAATGTTATTATCTACCGAGGCTTTGGCTAAATCTTGGTGGCACTCTAGTACTAGCCCTGAAGTTTTACGTTGTCTGTTGAAGGCTAATAGGGATTGTCTGATGTCAGTGCACATTGTTATGATATTGTCAGAAATTCCTTTCCTGATTATTTCTTTTGTGGCGATTGAGATACCAGCCAGTTCTGTTTGGACCACGCTGGTATTTTTTCCCATTCCCCACCTAATCCTTAGGCTCAGTGATCTGGAGTTCACTCCATATCCTGAGTCTTCTTTGGTTTTTGAGACGACTGTATATATGCGTATTGCGTTTGTAGCATCTGACTTTGTGTTCTGTTTTATTTGTATTTTGTAGGGTTCATTAAACACAAACCTGGGTTCAACTGCATCAGTAGTTGCCTGCAGCAGAGGTTACACAGTAATTACAAGATCGTGTGTGCAAAGTGTGATGGACGCGTGTTGTGCCGGAAACTTGCAGAGAATCAGAGTTACACCCTAACGTCAGCCGCTTAGTGGACTTCCGTTCTGACGTCCGTCGGTAGTTCGTGTGCATATTCATTATGGTATTATTATCATTATGGGACTGAAGCACCAGTGATGACATTGTTACACCATGGCAACCGGAATTTGTATGAGAATTCTTCACATTTGTTTATACTCTCAGGTGCATAAAAAACGGCCACCGGGAAATGTTAACAAATTTTGATCTTGATTTCCTTCTGTTTTCAGATCGGTTTTGATGATATTTTTTATATATGGAAGGACATTCAATCCTTAATGATACCCACCAAACCGATTTTCTGATAAGACGAGAATATAACCGCTCCCTTCGCTCATTGTTTATTATCAACTCATTTCCAGTGAGATGGTGATTTTCACGAATAAACAGGTCGTATAGTCGAAGTAAATGATATTGTGCACTCTTAAAGTTCGCGGCACTCTCAAAGGCCAAAAAAACCAATAAATAGAAATGAACCGGCAGCGAACTAGTCCACGTGGACTGTAGACTTGGCGGTTCGTATTGGATAATTATTACCAAACGAGTTTCATGATCAGCTGAAGAGTCATTAAATTGAATTTGAAGTCGTGTTACGGTGACGAATAGAAATCGGTGAATGCGGGGATGGTTATCTCCGTCGTGTTCATTTCAGGAACTGATTGCGATTTGAGTGTTGAAATTCTATATTGGGGCAGTTATAATTACTCAAAATTCTCGTTTTCTGTTTGAAATGTGGCGTCTTTGGACAAGTACTAATAGCAACAAGTGTAATAACAACGCAGACTTTTATCCAGTGTAGTGATTCCAATAGCGATGGTGAACAATGCGAAAAAGAAATACCAGTAAATAAGATTCGGATGCATTTGAATATTGAAACACAGAGAGTATGTTTCAATTTATATAAGAATCTACATTTCAAGTTTGGTTTCGAGGAAAACAAACTATTACAAGCAACATCAGATTTGACCGAAATTCCTTTCTCAACTGTACGTAAAATATTCAAAAACAAACCTTATGAACGCAAGACGCGATGTAATACAGGATTACCAAAACCTTTAGATGTTCATCTAATAAAATCATTGAAAAAAA
>NW_019292628.1:0-11434 GCF_000500325.1 Leptinotarsa decemlineata | reverse complement strand
AATTTTTACGTTTTATATGTTTTACATTATGTACACGTTTAGAGATTTTATATTCAATGTGTCTTTTTTCTAGTATACTAAGAATATTATTCACTACTTTTTAGGAAAAAATAATATCGACAGTGTTAATACTATTTACAAAAATAAGCACTAAAATGTTTTTGCCGAGTAACTCAATATATCTTGACCATCTTCAAAGGAAAGTATTCGATATTGATGTTTCGCAGACAAGTTTTCCAAAAACTTAAGTGAATCATCAATATCGATAATAAGACTCGTTTTGACAAAACTTTCCTTATATCTATATCAATCACCAATTTTTTATATTGTATGCTTTTATAAATATATGTAATTTAGTGATTAATAAAGTACTCAACTACTACTACTAGTTCTGAGAGTTGTCGTTCGTATGGGGGCGACAGCTGATTAACGGAAAAACAGATTTTAAAACAGATTTTTTTTTAAAACAGAAGAAGCAAAAACCCCTTTGTTATAAACCCAAACCTTACCAAATGCTATCGTTAAAGGTTAAAACAGTAAAAATAAATTTATGAAACAAAAGTTATTCTTTTCTATGGTTTCATATAACGAAGAACTATTAACGATTCAATAAATTTTTCAGTTCGAATGAACTGAAATGCACATTAAAAAACGTTTATCTCATGATTACTTACGCTGTTGTACTACCGTCACAGCAAATCCTGCTCAAATCAATGAAATATATCAAGCTTCAGTCAAAGACTGTCAATTCAATATTAACTGAAACGAGCATGAACACAAATGCAGAAACATACTTTTTTCTTTTATTTATGGATAATGCAGAGGACGGTAATTACAGTGGACATAATTGATTCTTGTAGGTAAAGACAATCGTAATCAATACTAAGTAGTTTGAGACATCAAAGTTTATGAAATATAGAGAATGTTAAATGCGAAGAAATATATGCTTAGATTTAATGAGTACCATTTTCCGATTAAATTCATGTGCATTATTTATTGAGACATTAGTCCAAGAAATGGCTCGATCATTACTGGTCTCTGACTATGATTTAGAGTGATGTAGATTTAATATCGTAAACTTTGGTCTTTTCGAAGTTTACTTCAACTTTACGTTCATTATTTATGGTTTTTCTTTTCATATAATGCTTGAGTGCGCTGTGAAAAATCCAATGAAAATCTTTTTATATTACACATATTATCTGCATTTTCCCGTTAAACTGCAAAATTCGTGCATTTCACCCGTTATTATAAAAAATTTTTCCTAAGTATGATATAGCATTTGCGATCAACAAGATGTTGGTTCTGAATACGAGCCTGGCCAATTCTTTTGCTTTAGCTCTAAAAAAATAACAGTTGGAACGATTAAAGAATGAACATGAGCCATCAACAAAATACTCCATTTAGAATCCTTTTCTTTTACGATGAAGTCTTTACAAAACTACTTTTTAAGAGTGTTAGACAAATTCTATAGTAACTGCCAAAATGTTTATAAAACTGTTCTGTAGTGTCTGTAAAAGGCCTTACAAAATTTCGATAATAACTATAATGTTTTATAAAACGGTGCCAATTTCCTATTTATAGCAGTTTTATAAATACATTGAAAACATTTCTGGGAAAAATGTAGTTTTATAATTTGTTTCTCCGAAACGTTTCCGCAACTATTATAAAATACGAAATTGCTAGTTGGGAAGTCATCAAGTTTGAGGCAACATTCTTGAGACTACGCGGCACAGAAAATCTATATGTAGCAATAGGTTCATTAGTTATTTTTCACAGCAACCTTCAAGGATTAAAACCAACTTAATTTTATCTCTTAAAGAGAGTCACCAGATTGTCCCATCCGGATTTTGTTAAAAATGATTTACAATTTTCAAAAAGAATTCTAATAGAAAATTCATATCGTCCTAAGCTTTTCAATAAATATTAATTGAACTGACCCAAATTCAATCTTAATTCAAGTTATCCAAATTTATCTACCCTAACNAGGCTACTATACTACCAATCACTCTACATGTATGAAATCAATTTGGATTTAGAGAGGGACGAAATACTGAAATTAATGATGCATTAGATGAGCTATCGAGAACTTCCGATATGGAATTTTGTAAACGTCTGTTGGAAATATGACAAAAATGTAAAACAAGAGAACAACACACGTACCATAAACTGAAGAATCATCTTTCGGAAACAAGTTGTAGAAGTTGAAGAAGTAAGAAGTAGTGCAAGAAATGTCACATATTGTGTCCTACAAGGTTCAGTATTTGGGCCACTTCTGTTCGCCATATATATTCACAGTTTGATGATATTTCGATCCGAGGGGAAAATGATTACGACAAACTTGAAAACACTATACTACGCACTTATACAAAAACACATGTGGAATATTGGGATGTGATGATGGGTTAAGCTTAAATATGATAAGTGAATGGGTATTGTGGATGATTGAAAAAATGAGATATTTCAATGACTTTCTTTATTATGAAAAGAATATTGTAGATTTAGGCAAATCTTCGGAGGGTCACGTTATGTACTATAACAATACTGAAATTCTATTTGTAGAACCAAAAGATTGTTTCTTGAAATGGTTCACATTAGTAAAAGTCGGAATCCTTAAAACAAAAATCAGAAATATAAAATTACTAATAATTTTACTAATATTACTTATAATTTTTCACTTACTCACTAATTTTTATCACTGTATGTGTAAATATTATAATAATAATCACATTTGAATAAATAAACATCCTCAACAAAGTTGCAAGTCTAAACATCCATTTATATCTTGATATTATTTACACGCACAATTTTGTAGCATTCCTGATGATGGAAACATTTTGTTAAATTTCCGAAAGCTTGGAAAAACTTCAAAGAATACTCTTTCATTTGCTGCAAAGCCCCACTATTGACTAGTTCCATTCCTAACTAGTCAGCAACGAGTACCCCTTTCCTCAACATTTGTATGATGGTAATACAATATGAAACTATTATAAAAGGGCACCACTTACTGTTAGTGAGGATAGCCGTGTTGAAAAGAATGTTACATTCAAACAATTGAAACATGTCAGTACAATAAAACAAGTGACTACATTAAAAGATGCTGACTCCTCACTGATATCTGTTTGGAATCTTGTTTTTCCGTTAATCAGCTGTCGCCCCCATAAGAACGACAACTCTCATAAGTTGAGAAGCTGAGGATTAACGAGGTCTTACCTTTCAACGTGTGATTACTAATTAATGCATTAATTAACTAACAATCGTTATTTGTTTAAAAATTATGGATTACC
Source organism: Leptinotarsa decemlineata (assembly GCF_000500325.1). Lineage (NCBI taxonomy): Eukaryota > Metazoa > Arthropoda > Insecta > Coleoptera > Chrysomelidae > Leptinotarsa > Leptinotarsa decemlineata. The sequence goes on along the minus strand of NW_019292628.1, from coordinate 8,150 downwards.
GGTAAAAGCCATGTGGTTGAAGAACAAAGACAGAGACAACAAACAATTGACAATGACATGTGTCATGTGATTCAATTTGAAAAGGTGTGTTTGTTTGTCTATGTTAAAACTATGGAACAAAAGAGAACTGTTATGGTGCAAGTGTGATCAGTTACATATGCTGTTATATAAGGACAATTATATCATCTTGAAGCAATTTATGGAGTAATATACAGGGGGTTGCATTTGAAAAAATGAACTTTCGACTACTTTTATGCATGAATTGAGAGTACTGATGTACTTAATTTCAATTAAGGCTATGTTTTGGACCATATTTAGCACAATTTATTTTTTTATCTCTAAAACAGATAGAGATAGGTATAGGACATTATCAACAAAAAAGTTTTAAAATACTAGAGCAATTCCAAAAATGTTTTAATATACGGGGTGTTCCATTTAAAAAATATAATTGCTAGGACTTTTTGATAGAAGTGGCAAGGCCGCAATGCTGAAAATATTTTAGATCGATAGAACAGGTAGGGAAATGTGAGAGGTGAAATTTTCAGAAAAATCATGCTTTGCCTTTTCCAGAAACGTCTAACCTACCATCGACCGTGAGTCACGCTGTATACATTATTCCAAAGTTTTATATTGGGCAAACCGGATGAACTCTGTCAAAAAGAATAAAAGAGAAAAGAAGTAGCAAACCATTTGAATTATTTCCCTATACTGAATTCAGTTTGCAATGGGAAAATTGTAACCTGATTACTTACTGAAGAAGCTTATGTTTCAGGTAAAACTTGTATTCATTATTATCCAGTTCAATGAGTTGTTCGTAGAAAGAAAATGAATCCATCAGGTAGAAATTCGTCAGGAAGTAATAAGTACTTTGACCCCTGAAGATAGTATTGAACAACGAAACACGAAAAACGGTGTTGTATACTGTCATATTAAAGTATTTTTTTTCGAATTATGTAAAAATCATTAGGATTAGAAGTACCATAAAAGGACGACACACAATTTGTTTAGCCAGTACTGTGACACCTGAAGACTCCGGAGCTCTTTTTGTGGAAAATATTTCCTCGATTCGACTACAAAATTGTTTTTACTTTCAACATCAATTAATTATTAATTAATATTAATTGGAGTGAAATATGATGGAGATTATCATAATTACTTTCAAATTCATTGAATCCAGAGAAAGTTTTGTCAATGGCAAAATTAGACAGTGGAAATATTGTCGTAAAATGCAATTGGATCTAGTAGACTACTACAGTAGCCTGCGTATACACTGAGAAAAATTTCACAATTACGTCAATAAAACAATTCAATACATTTTTCTCTACTTCGTAATGTGCTTAACCAGACTTATGATTATTCCAACGACCGACTGTATCACTTGGAAAAGTATATACCGAAATATAACGACTCGAAAAGGGTTTGTGAAACTACCAATTCAGTTCCCAGTAGTTACTTACCCCGAATCACGTCATTACACAGGATTTTTTATTACTAACAATAAATAGCCAGGCTTCAGTATAATTCCGATGAATGATTGAGGCCGCATAATATGAAAAGTAAATAAAACAGTATTGATGAGGGAGTGGGAAGTTACATCGTCCGACTGTCTATATAATTACTAACAATATTGTGATCGATTTTATGCTTATATTTCCAAACGAGACGAATGTTTCAAACACGAATAAAAAAATCTAAATGAAAGCAATCACTCTAGATCCATATTTATTTAATAACCATTCAATGTCACATCGTGAAGTATTGATGAAAATAATTATTTTTCTTTTTCAGGTGTAATTATAGACTGAAATAAAAAGAGACGGTGAATTAGGAACATCTCGTGAGAAAATTGTAACGGGACAAGGAGTTTTTAATTGCATCTAACAAATTATTCAAGGAAATGATGCGATTCTTGTCGTCGATTTAATTGTTCCACAATTACTAAAAACCTATTTGTTTTCTTCGCTGTCGAAGTGGAAACCACTACCAATTTTGTCACGATATCAACGCTCTAAAATCGACCCATTTCCTTCATCAAAATTAATAATTATTTAATGAATGTTAATGATTCAGATTAAAAGGAAAAACAACTTTCACGTGAATCGGATTCATATATGTTATGCTTTTCCTTAGAGATGTTATTACAAGTATTTTCTGAGGTTCAGTAGTTTGTGCATACGATGTAACTCCACAAACTGATGAAAGCAACTTTATGTGGCTATTGCTTTGATCAATCTAACCTTTTAATGAACAATTGCTTTCATTTTTGAAATTTACCAATAGTGAAAGCTCCATGTTACGATATTAGGTCAATAATGTTGATCAACGGAATTGCCAAATACTCATCTTTGTTCAGCTATCTCTCTTTGACGTACTGGAGGCAAGTTATCCAAATAAGAGCTCTTTCTGATTAAATAAAAACGATTCAGTCTTCGTTTAGTCAAATATGTGTTTTATCACGTATTGTTTTGATGACGCATATGTATTCTTTAATAGTCCCGACTATTAGGTGGGCGAAAAATTCGTGAGCTGACACGTAGATGGCGCTACTAGTATTGAAATATGATTTTCAATTGCTCCTAACCTTCAAAAGTCACGTGCAGAAATTTCACAGCTGTCGGATTATTAGTTTGTGGGATAGATCATTTTGAGTAGAGCAACTTTTGTTACTTTGAAGATGGAAATGAAGGAATGGAATTTCGTGTATTAATAATGGATTGCTTTTTGGCGAGGTGGTTTGATAAATTTAAAGATGGAATGAACACCGACCACGTTGCACGAAGTTAACGCGATAAAAAGGCTGTTACCGACGAAAACATTGAAGAAGTCCACAAAATAATTATGGATGACCGCAAAGTGAAGTTCATCGAGATAGCTGAGGCTTTGAAGATATCAAAAGAATGTGCTGAACATATAGTGCATGAATATTTGAGTATGCACTATTTGAAGAAAAAGATAGTGATGTTTCATCAAGACAGTGCATCGTGTCACTAATCAATGAAAACACTGGCAAGTTTGCACGAATTGGGCTTGAAATTGCTTCCGCATCCACCGTATTGTCCAGATTTAGCCCTCAGCGACTTTTCTCTGTTCTCAGACCCCAAGAGAATGTTCGCTGGGAAGAAATTCAGCGCCCATGAAGAAGTAAGTAAACGTCGAAACTGAGGCCTATTTTGAAGCTAAAGACGAATCGTACTATAAAAATGGTATCACAAAATTGTATGATAGCTATAATCGTTATATCGCCCTCGAAGGCAGCTATATTGAATAGTAAAATGAAATTTTATGAAAAAAATGTTTTTTCTCTGTTAGCTTAAAACTTTTTAGGCTAACTGCTCTTATATGTATCCGAATACGATTCGTCCATGACCATACTTACTTATTGAACGCGTAACCCACATAACATACTTGTTCAAACCGTATCATACAAGTTACACAACCCAGAGCAGGGACCGAACTCGCATTCATAGTAGCGGTGATTTCTTGAGAGAAATTCATGATGGTTGCCTTCTCTTTTTTCAGAAATGGCCATCGGATGGCGCTACTGGAATATAGCATCATATTCGTAAAATTCGCTTTTTTTCCTATAATAGTGGCAGCTCAAAATCAATGATTTTTAAATAATACGTTTACTATCCATGAAAAAAACAACTGATAAGTACATCTGACAAAAAAATAAATGACTTCAATTGGTGCAGTCATGGATGAATTAAAATTTAAAAAAAGGAAATTAATGGAAACATCAGTTTAAATGAAGGTAACTCGTAGAAAATGAGCGATACAGTTAAAAAAATGAAAGAGGAGAGAAAAAGGAAAAAAAGTAAAATCGACATTGCCTACTTCATATTGCTCAATTTTGTACGGATTATTGATAGATACTGCAAATACTGTTTTACCAGGCAAAATGTAGGATCAATCGCTACGTATTCAAGAAACACTTTATTGTGAGATTTTCACTAAACAGTTTTACAAAAACGCAACACATGTTTCGCTATACAGTAGCTTCTTCAGGCGTGTTTATACTAGTATAGAGACGTCTGAGAAAGCTATTAAAAAAAGGAAATTAATGGAAACATCAGTTTAAATGAAGGTAACTCGTAGAAAATGAGCGATACAGTTAAAAAAAATGAAAGAGGAGAGAAAAAGAAAAAATAAAATAAAATCGACATTGCCTACTTGATAAATATGTGTTAAATGTTTTGACGTTCATATTCCTCAATTTTGTACAGATTATTGATACATACTGCAAATATTGTTTCACCAGGCGAAATGTAGAATCAATCGCTACGTTTTCAAGAAACACTTTATTGTGAGATTTTCACATGTTTCGCTATACAGTAGCTTCTTCAGGCGTGTCTATACTAGTATAGAGTACAAGAGTATAGGCACGCCTGAAGAAACTGTTGTGTAGCGAAACATATTTGTATTTTATACTGATTTATAACCTATCAATTTCTGAAAAATATAAAAGATAAATCAATAGAGAATCTGCTGAAGTGTAGTAAAGTCCAAACTAAAACGTTCATCCCAAAAAGTTACTGCGTAATATAAACTACTGGAAAGTCCAATCAGTCAGTAACTTGTCAAATTTATTAATTTCGCCTACAGAATTGAAAATCAAAATCAGTTGAAAAAATCAAATATTGACACTTATCTTTCTTGAGTGATGAACGTGTCAGAAAACAATTCTTTCGTTTCCAAAACCTGTATCCACTATGAAAATTTCGCTTCAAACTGTGATATTTCTATTTTTTTTGACACAAGTCAAAAGATATAAGTATCAATATTTAGTTTTTTCAATTCAGTTTGTAGGATTTTCAGATAGAGGAAGGTTATAAACCCAAAAAATCAGTAGAAAATATTGAGTCCTGTATAAAAAATGTCGTTTAAAAAATGTATGTCGCGTGTTTGTAGTTTATACTCTATACTAATATAGACACGCGCGAAGAAGCTACCTTATGGTGAAAAACGTGTTTTCAATACGTTTATTATTGAGAAAACCCCTACAGGTTTTCCAGCCATTTGATATTACAAACTAATTATACTATGTGCTTTAATAACACAAAACATTTGATTTTTCAAGTAGTGAATCGAAAATATAGTTACTACATGGGCTGAAAAGTCTCAGGTCTAACACATAGATGGAGCTAGCCTTGTTGCATTCACCAATTTTTCAGTTAGTACTAACCTCCAAAAGAAAGCTGTTGAAATTTCATGATATTCTACTCATGAGTTTGTGAGTTATGGTGCAAAAAGTGACACTACTTTTGTTATTTTCAAAATGATGGATCAAAAACAATTTCGTGTTTTAATTTTACACTGCTTCATGATGGGATAAAATACCGTTCAAGCGAAGCAATGGCTTGAAAAGTGTTATAAGGACTCCGTTCCTTCAGAAACAACAATTGAACGTTGGTTTGCTGACTTCAAACTTGGTCGTAGAGACACCGATTATGCAGAACGCAGTGGACGTCCAAATGTGGCAGTAGCGCCAGCAAACAAAAAAATCCACAAAATCGTCTTAAATGATCGAAAATTGAAGTTGCGTGACTCAACTGCTATTGTAAAGATATCAATAAACATGTTGACTTTATATTGCATCAGCATTTGACTATGAGAAAGCTCTGTTCAAAGTCTTGGGAACGTCAGGAACGTCTTGATGATTGTGAGCAGTTTTTGGCCATGTTTAAACATAACAAACCGAAATTTTCCATCGATATGTGAGAATGCATGAAACGTGGATCCATCACTTCACCCCGGAATCGAAACGATCCTCATCTGAGTGGAAAGCAACTGGTGAACCTCGTCCAGAAGGTCCGAAAGCAAGAATCGGCTGGGAAGGTTATGGCCTTGAGATTTTGGAATATGCGTGGTGTAATATTCATCGACTATCTTGAGAAGGAAAATACCATCAACAGTGAATATTATATAGCGTTATTGGGACGTTTGAAGGCCGACATTGCAGAAAAACGACCCCATTTGAATAAAAAGTGAGTGCTGCTTCATCAAGACAATGCGCAGTCACAAATCAATGAAAACAATGGCAAACTACATGAATTGAACTTCGAATTGCTCCTACATCCACGGTATTCGCCAGATTTATCTCCCAGTGACTATTGGCTGTTCGCAGACCTTAAAAAATGCTCACTGTTGAGGAATTTCGCTCGAATGAAGAGGTTATTGTTGAAACTGAGGCCTATTTCAAGGCAAAAGAAGTGGTACTGAAAGGTTAGAGCGGCGCTGGAATGATTGTGTGGCTCTTGATGGAGATTACGTTGATGGATAAAGCCAATTTTGAACCTCAAATTCACCATACTGAAGACAAATAACAGAAGTAGTGCCGCTCAGGAAAAAATCAATCACGGAAGAACGAAATTGATGAAGGAGTATAGACACGCCTGAAGAAGGTATTGTATAGCGAAACACGTATTGCGTTTTTGTAAAACTGTTCAGTGTAAATCTCTCAATGCAGTGTTTAGTGAATACGTTATGTATTTCCATCAATCACTACGTATTTGTATTTTTTCAGATTTCAGTACTTTCAAATAGGATTCGAAGTTTATCTGATTCAGAAACCTCGAGTGAAAAGCTCATGAAGTCATAGAAAGGATGCGATGCTTCATAGATTAAATTATAGGAGCTTCGATTTAATCTGGTTATTCAGACTGATGTCCGGCGAGTTTCATGTAACTTACATTCGTAGTAGGTAAGATTCTGCTATTTTCTGTGTTCAGATTCATACAATAAATTATAAGCCTGGTCTGGAGATATGAACCAGAATTGAAGGGGCCGAAAAAGAGTGAATGAGGTACTTTCTCCAAGAAAAATCTTCATTTCAGAATAAGGGTTATCAACTTCAAGATCATGTTGCTTCATTTCCTCTTTATACATGCGAACATTTACTCTACTCTAGCTGTTTGTAAACTAAAATGGAAAAGAAACCATCATCTTTTTGGAGACATTTTTATTCATCCCAAGAAACAAACTTGTTCCAGTCTTGGAATAAAATCACTTGTTATTCAAATTCATGTCTGAATTTTATTGAAACATCGTAAATATGAGGTCTGTTGGAAAAATGAAGCGAATATTCGAATTTCGGGGGTTTACATACATTCGATTGGCGATTTTTTAATTTTTTTATAAATACATGGATGTAGTCGTTACTACGTGGTAGAAAATCATAATAAAGAAAAGAGAATTGAAACTTTTTATGTCTTTCACCACTTTGTAACTTATTTGTAACTTAACTATATAAGTTTGAAAATGACCTTATAGGACGAAACTGTAGTAACTTTAGTTACAAATAAAAGTGGTAAAAAACATAGAAAGTTTCAATTCTCTTGCCTTCATTATTTTTTTTATATTGATACACTCGTCTCGAATATAAGTTCACATCTTCCGCTCTTTAGAACGTTTAGTTTGTTGGTCGGAGGCATAAAAGTTACAAGTGTTTTTCCTGTTCGCCGATTTTCTGCTATCGAAAAAAATGAATCAAAGAATTTGCATTAAATTTTGTGTAAAAAATGGAATCAACTGCTCAATAACACTCGACGGTGTTGACAGTGACATACGGTGATTGAACTCTGAGCCAGAAAGATATCTACAAGTGGTACAAGATTTTCACACAAGGTCTGTACGCCTTAGCACATCAACAAACGATGAAACTGTTGAAAACATGAAGAAAATTGTTATGGAGAATCGTCGAATCACTGTTGGAGAAGTTATTGACGATTTACGAATATAGGGCTCATGCCATGTGATTTTTTTGTAAATTTTGGGCATGGAGCGACTGGCAGCGAAGTTCGTTCCAAAATTTCTGAATTTTGATCAAAAAAAAAACGTCGCATGAGTATCGCTCAGGAATTGTTGAATGACGTCACGGGCGATCCGGATTTTGCTTAAAAGGGTCATTGGTGACGAATCATGGATATATGGCTATGACAGCGAAACCAAGTCCAATCGTCTCAATGGAAGAGTCCAGGGGAACCAAGACCAAAAAAGCACGTTGAGTTCGATCAAATGTCAAGGTTTTGATCACTGTGTTCATCGAGTACCGTGGCCTAGTAGGCCAATCAACAAGTTCAAAAACATGAAAAATAGAGATAAAGGTCCTAAAAATATGAGCGATAGCTCATTCGATTCGGAATCACCTC
>NW_019292627.1:0-48733 GCF_000500325.1 Leptinotarsa decemlineata | reverse complement strand
AACAAACGCCTTGGAGTGAGCCAATCCTGGAAGATTCATAAATCTTCTTGTCATCCAGGTGTTCAATCTTTGTTTGACAAAGCCTAAAGCGATGCCAATGAAAGGTTCTGGTTTGATGAAGCTGCTTGCAGCACCCTCCTTTGCAAAGGAGTTAGCAGCCTCATTGCCTTCCAGGCCAGTATGGCCAAGAATCCAGAACAGAGACAACCTGTTGAGCCTTCCTATCGAAGAGAATCGTTTTTGGCAATTTGCTACCAATTTAGACGTTGCTCGGTGGGGGACAAGAGTTTCCAAAGTCCCTTGACTACCTAAGAATATTTGTATTGCCTTGTGTATGAGGTTGGATTCTTCCAATCTCTACGCACACAATTCAAGAGCGTGAATTTCCGCTTGATATACAGTCGCACAGGTTCCTAGGCAGGTTGATATCTCTGTCCTAGGTCTGCAACTGAATACACCTGCACCGGAAGCGGAAGGTGTTTTTGATCCATCTGTGAACCAGTTCGTAGTTGACAGTTAGAGGCATAAAGTCAGAGGTCATTTCCAGAATGCTGTGACTTCCAGTGCCAACCAACACTCTGTTGCACTCTGCATTAAATTGATTTGTGCAATTGGCAATGTGCACAAGTCTATATGCAGTCCATCTAGCATCTCTCTCCAGAAAAATATGGAGGGGAGGTAGATCTAGAAGGACCTCCATGGCGGTGTGGGACTGATGTAAGCCAGATACCTTCGCCTAGACAGTTTTCTGTAAAGCCTTCGGACACCAGGCAATTGCATCATACCTGATCATTGATCTGATAATAATCACATAAATCCAATGAATTTGTTTGGGACCTTAACCACAAGTTTTATCACAAATCCTTCAACATGTCGATAGAGACAGTCTAGCTTTGTGTAAAACTTTTTCCAAGTCAGCGTTCCAGGTGAGTTTTTTCATCAAGGACAATGCCAAGATATTCCACCTCCGTTCCAAATGGAATGACCTCACCATTGAGGGAAAGTGATGTTAGATCGTCCAATGTTCTTCTCCTGGTGAATGGGATTATCACAAGTTGACAGACATCTGCTACCTCAGGCCCCAACTGTGAACAACGTCCAACGTGCTTTGGATGCTATTACGAGCTACTCTTCTCGACGTGGACCTTGCCAAGATGACGAGGTCATCTGCATAAGCTTGCAAATCTACTTTTCTTCTGTCGAGGGCATCAAGCACACTATACATCAGGAGCGGCCACAAAAGGGGATATAGTACCCCACCTTGAGGGCAGCCTCTGTTGACCCTGAACCTAAGGGCTCGCCTTGAGGAGTCGTGGTTGCAGTTCTGTTTACCAGCATGGCATAAATCCAGCCAGTTACGGTCGATTCTATACCTTTCCTAGCCAGAGATGATCCTATATAGATTTAGGTAGTGCATTGTCAAATGCTCCTTCAATATCGAGAAATACGGCCTCCGCAATCTCCTTGTTGTCAAGGAATTGAGAGATTTTCTTTACAAGTTTGTTTATTGCTAATTCTGTCGATTTGCCGGTTTGATAAGCATCACGGTGGTTATTCAGGGAGGATGCATATAATGCCACCCTCCTGATGTGTCCGTCCAGTATCTTCTCAAGTCCTTTCAACAGGAAGGATGTAGGGCTGATTGGTCGTACCAATGTAGTGTCAAAGATAAAGTTGATTTTACTCACTGTTGGTTGTTTTTGGTAACATTTTTATCAAAAAGAAGCTGAACTATATGGTCTGGAAATTTTTAAGTGATACATATATTTCATTATTTCAATTACAACAGACAGTGAAGTAGAGGCGTTAATAAACCTAAATTGAAAAAGTTTTTCGAATCTTCAAATGGGATTTTTTGAAAGTGAATCTCTTCAAGTTGAAAAATCCAATACTTACCTCTATAAAAGTTTGTCCAAATCCGTCCAATTTTCTCAAAGATGTGGGATACAATCTCAAATCGTACAGCAATAGGAATATGGCAGCCATGAATGTGTAAAGAGATAGCAATGGACCTGCCTCGATTGGAACAGTTTCTCGAAATATTTGTTGACCATTACATACCAATATGAGTGCTAGTGCTACTGCTAGTAATTTTCCCATGATTTGTTTTTGAACTGATGATTTGAAACATATTTGACTGACACTTTAATTTTGACACTTTGAGAGTCACCTACGGGACGTGGAATATCATGAAGTGGTCAATTTCCTTTGTTCTGAAATCGAATCCATTGAAATGAAAGTTAGAAGCATTTTCATTTTTACAGATCTCTAACGAAATTATGTACGGAAACATCGCCAAAGTTTATCAATTGGTGCTAGGTGATCGCTGAATAAATATTAAATAAAAGTTACAGACATAGCAGAGGTTACGAACATGTGAAAAGAACGTGTTTGTCACATATTTCATCAACATTTAGACATGAGAAAGTTGTCCGCGAGTTGGGTGCCGCATTTGCTCACGTTATTACTGGAGTTTTATCCCAAACCGTTTATCCCAAACCGTTATTTCAACACTTCGACACGTTTCGATCACCAAATTATCATCTTCAAGTAGAAGTTTAATCTTTCTCTTGAAGATGATCATTTGGGGATCAAAACTCATCTTGAGGTGCTAAAATAACGGTTTGGTGTTGGGAAAAAAACTCCAGTAATATTCAATACTACACCAAAGGTTCCAAACAGTGCATCAGAAGTACATAACAGAAGATGATGTCAACGATGTTCTCAGAAGGACATTTTAACGTCCCTACAAGCTGATTCAGTTTTATTTCTGCTCTTTTCATGACGAAAATATCGCGTATTTACTGAATTCTGGGACGACATCGATGTAAAAATGAACATGTAACAGTATTTACGATTTATTCCTCGAGGACAAAACACAAGCACTACAGAAAAATCCTCAAGTCGTTCTAAGAGCAGTGCTTTGCGAAAGTTGCGATTCACGTTGAATTTGAATGGATGGAGATTGAATTCATTTGGAAAAACGTTCTCAGGAAGTTCATTCCACATAAACGCAGTTCTTCAAATGGAAGAGTTCTCAAACAGTAACGTTCGAGGTGTACTGAGTTGAACCCCAAAGCGATGAGTAGCCACAGTCTGTCGCGTATTTCCGATATGTACCGCTCTTAGTGGAATCAAAAGTGCCAAGTCACTTGAACACTACCCGTGAAAGTATCTATAAAAGAGACACAAATCTCTAACCATTCTTCGATGTTCCAGGCTATTAAGGTTGCACGTGATGTTCGCGTCCCCAATCAGGCGGATGGCTCTTTTCTGGATGGACTCCAGCAACTTCAGGGTATGTTTAGGGGCAGAGCTCCATGCATGAGAACAATACTCCAAAGAAGGTCTGATCTGAGCTCCATTAAGCATCAAAAGTTGCTGAGGTGTGTACAGTTTTCTGGTTCGGAACAGTGTTCCAAGCTTTTGAGAAGCAGCCTTTGCAATTCTAGCGACATGATTGTTCCAAGACATATTGGTGTCCAGTTAAAGCCCAACAAACTCATCGAAGTAGAAAGCCGAATTGTCTATCTTGAGATTAATATAACCGGTTCAGAGACATTTATCTTTTTGGAAAAAACCGATGCCTGGGTTTTTGTGGCATCGAAATGACCTTGGTTACTTTCACTCCAATTCGAAATCACTTCTAAATCCTCATTAGCATATGCAATCTCCTGCTGCCGGTGAAGATTTGCATCCGCAGCCGATGTCCTGGAATCCAAATGGAATGACGAGACAAGTATGCTGTCATCAGCATCAGCATATTGCTTTGTTGAAGCGAGTTGGATATTTTCAATTCTAATATCTACAGAAAGCTCTGTCAAAGAAATGTTTAACTATTGAAGATTAAGATTAAGTTAAACAATTTAAGTTTTTGAAAGTGTAATTTTTCAAAATTGTCATTACATGTATTTCAGGATTTTATAATCATCAAATGAAACGATAATGGAATCGGAACAATGAATTTATAAACACCATTTCCAAAGACACGTGTCACACAGTACCCATTCACAATGAATGTTTTCATAGAATGTTACATGAAAATTTTGAATAAACTGGAGGATCATTTGTAGGGGGGCATGAACAAGTTGCTCGACTACCTCTTCTGCTGCGATCTCTAGACACAGACGCTTTACGTTTGACGTAGGTTTCACGTTTTCCACGCCGACCAGTTTTTTTGACTCTAGTCTTGTTCTTTTGGCTGAAAGTTATGATTGATCTTCTACTGTCGCTTGGCTCATCATCGTTATCATCGGTATCTCCAAGTATTTCGCTACTTCCATTTTTATTGCCGAATCCCAGTCGTCTCCAGAATTTCCTCCAGAATTTCTTGAATCGGAAAGATATGTCGGCAAAGAAGCAACTAGGACCTTCACTGAAAAACAAAACAAATAAAAGAAATACACATGATATATACACACAAAAAAAAAACATAAAAGCATATAATAAAAGTGTAGTGCATATAATAGAAGCGTATGTGGAAGATGTTTGGTGAAAACTATTACTGGAAAACCCAAAGCAATGATTTTCTAAATGGGTACGTTAAAGGGACCTCGTTAATCCTTACGGAAAGTACTGATTCACAAGTACGTTTTCAGGTCATTTGTATTCGAGTTCTTGTACTTTCCACATATTAACTGGTCTACTGGTCCAGTTATACTTACCCAAGTGCCCTCAAATCAATCACTCTCGTCGCATGGAGCACCGATAGTAGGAAAGACATACTGAGCAAATAGCTAACAAGATAACCTAAAGCCTGCCCTCTCAACACTTCACAAAGACTTTCGCATCTCCATTCTCCAGTGTTCAACATATCATCGATAAAATCTGCGGACTTTGGTAAGATATCCATCGCCACTGTCTCCAAGGGAAACCAGAAGTCAATCATGATAGATTCTGTCAAGAAGGTGGCAATGAGGAACTGTAACAAGAAGGTGGGAATGTTAATATAGAACCAAACGTTTTGAATTATAACCAACAATATATAAGTCCTAATATAGAGTCTAAATACATCTGAATAAAACAAAGTGTGTGTGTGTGTGTGTGTGATGTAATATTGATGCCATTATGTATGGGATATAACATCGTTCAAATGACTCACTGGCATACACCTGCTACTCAAAAAACCCCGCAAGGAAAAGCCTAACGGGGCCAAATCGCACGATCTCGATGGCCAGTTCACATCACCTACACGTGACATGACCATGTCCTCAAATCGCCTGTGCTGGATATTCAATGTGGCACGAGTTGTGTGGCAAGTAGCGTCGTTCTGTTGGTATCCAGATCATCCAATTCAGGCCAAAAGAAGTTGGTAATCATAGACCATTGACAGTGATAGTCTATCCAACGTCGTTCTCAAAGAAACATTCAAACCAAACAGTGGACGCTCTTGGATCTTACGTGGATTGGTAGCGTCCCAAATTCGATAATTTTGTTTGTTAGTGTACCAATTCACCCAGAAATGGGCCTCATCGCTGATAATGATTTTTTAATGAAAATTAGTGTCAGTTTACAACTGCTCTAGAGCCCATTTAGCGAACACACTTTGTTGTTTATAGTCGTTTACCTTCAGTTCCTGGATCAGTTGAATTTTGTACGGGTGCAAGTCCATATCACGATGCAAAATTAGCCAAGTTGTGGTATGTCGATGGCCGAGTTCTTGTGAGCGAGACGTAAACAACTGCCTCGGATTCTCACATACAGCGACGATGTTTTCGGCAGATTTTGCGTTTCGTCGACCATTTACACTGACCCAGTGGATTCAAATTCATCCACCATGAATAGTCCTGCTATATCCGTCAATGGTGACGGATATAGCAGATTTATTTGAGACATGCAGCTTCAACAAGATGTCTGTTATCAATTGTCAAAGTTCGAAAGTCACTATTGGAAAACCCTATATATATTCCAATCCAAGCCGATAGCGAAGGTGATTATTTATGACTTTAGTATCTCTCTCTTATTCTGGTAGAAAATCAATAAAATATGGAGAAAGAATATTGAAAAAGAAAACAAACATTTGGAGAGTTAATTTGATTTGATGATACAATAAACTGTAATGATGTCAAATATGTCAAAGTCATGTTTCGATTACTCTCAAATTTCAAGTTTTTTGTTAAACTAAAGAAATAAAATCGACATGTTATTCCCTCAGAGTCAATCCGATGGTTCTGAAAACGTCATCAGGTATAGATACAAGATATAGAATCGGATAGGAATCACCATAAGAGTCGTGAACGTTTGATCAATTTTTGGACATTTATATTTTTCTTCTCATACTGTGGAAATAGGAAGGACGAAAAAGTCCCCAAAAATATCTTGAAGTACATGGGTGTATTTGCATCAAATGCTCCAAACATTTTTTGGGGCATTTGGTGCAAACAGCCATGCAAAAAAGAGACTAAGAGAACTGCCCTGAAATACATCCCTTCTGTTTGGACTCTAGCCTGACCAGATTTTATGTTGAAGCGAGTCCCCAAAGTGGTATCAGTTGTTCAAGACATCTAATCATTTTGTTGTACCAAATGCATTGCGGTAATTGCCTTTTTCTTCCTTCTGAAGTTCTCCACATATGAACTATAAAGATGGTGACGTGAAATCCAAAATTTTCGTTCCCAAAACAAAAGGCTTGTAATGAATTATCAGTTTGGTGAATCGGGGTAGCCAAATGGGACAAACGAATCAATGATATTTCACTATTGATATCTTGTAACAATTTGCCCAATAATGGGCTTGTTTCATGATTTTTGGTTTACAGTTCATTTGTTAGTGATTTTAAATTGAAAAATAGTGTATTTTGTTTCAGATCTCTATATAGCGTTGTTTTTCTGTGATTATTTATTAAAATTCGGAATTTCTAGGCCCGTAACGGCACGGGCCTAATCTCGCTTCTTTTTCGAACACTAAAAATAATAAACATTGCCAAATTGTAAAATTCACGGAGCGTATAAACAGTTTCTGATTGTTTCGTGATTCAAAGTAAAATCACACTCACTTCCGACAACTAAATCTAAAAAGAAAGTGTAAGAAATGCATTGGAATGGATAATTGATCATACATGGGGTCCAAATAACACAAAACGCAATAAAAACGTTATTTTTGAAATATCTCCGGCACTAGACATTTTCCTGTTGATATCACAGAAATTTTAATAATGGAAGTGTATATGAACCCGTTAAAGTTTAAATTCATGAAAAAATTCTACATATGAAATAAAATGTACTCGAAAACCATGGTTCTAAATAGAATTTAACCAGCTACATTTTTAAATGGTTCTCGAAGGCTCATGAACTCTAATAAAATAAATCAATTATGCATTCATGCCACCCACCAGAAATAAGAAATTCAACGTTATATACTAGTCATATTGCCACTCGGTCAGCTATCTCTCTTGAATGTATGAGACAATGTACTCTTTGTAATGTTTCATAACTTCGTATTTTTGTTAAAATAATTGACACTTGGCAACACCCCTGTAGACACGATCAATTTTATTGGTCAACAGACACGCGGCCAATTTAAACTCTTGCTTCTCGAAGTTTTCTTATTTCTGCAAATATAAAGAGGTATTGGGACCGATTAGGCTCGATACGTATACTATATCCCTAACTAGATCAGTCTATAAGAAAACCAGTATCATTTTCAATAGTATGAAACAAGCCCATTAATCTATACTTTATGGAGAAATATACGAATTTAACGACTCACCTCGATGGCGAATTGTGTTATGGTTCCAAGCGTCCGCAGTGATTTGGGATAAAGGGTGAGATCCCACAATAACAAAACGAAGGCAAATAAAAATATGTAAGTTGATATCAACGGCCCCGGTCCAGTAATTTGATTTTCTCTGAAAATATGAACGTTCATTGAGATAGCAGCGAAGGCGAAGTAAACGGATAGGAATTTTCCCATGGTTAGTAGTATTTTAAAAACAGAAAATTTTCACAACCATAATTTCGAGTTATTTCTTTGGCACATCACTGTCAAAAATTTAATGACAACTTGGTGACAGAGGTTTTCTCATTGGAGACATGGCGACGTTACGAGACGTTTTAACAATATAGGAGTTATTCAGAAATGTAAATAGAGATACATGAAAAACTACGTATTCATATGACTCTTGAACTGTTCATTTACACTCAGCGATATAGAATATCTGTAACTTGAATTCAGTACATGTTTGAAATCTGTTTAAAATCTGTTTTTCCGTTAATCAGCTGTCGCCCCCATACAAACGACAACTTTCAGAAGTTGAGAAACTTGTGCGAGCTGAGGACTAACGAGGTCTCACCTTTCAACGTGTGATTCCTAACACGTAACTAATTAATTTCAGAAAAAATCTTTCAGGCTTTCTACTTCTCCATCATTGGAAAGAAAGTGGGAAGCTGCTGAAGAAAGGAAAAACAAAAATTTGATACGGCAACAAAAAATCTTTACAGAGATGTCAGCGTTCTGTATCTGTAGAGTAGGGAGGGTGAGTGTAGACTCACAGCACTTAGGCCACATGTGACCCACTGTACATTCTCCCGAGGAGTTGTCCTCCTAGACCATCGTCCATCCTGTCCTTTCCAAGAAGGTGAACAGGTCACTAGGAGATATCTCCTTTATATTGGCAGGTGCAGGCCAAGACTCGCCGAACACACACTCTCTTAAGCAACCTTGAGGTGTCTCACGGTTGCCTCCACGAATGTTTTGGAAGGTGCAGCGATATTAATGTCGTTGCGCGAGTTTTTCAACCTTCTTGGGGTTCCCTCCGTGGAGGTGCATAAGTGAGGGAGCTTTTCTCCAGGGGCAGCCGGTTCCTTGCCTTTATTCAAGGCGGAGCTCTTGGCACACGCCGCAGGAAGTGCCCTTGCTGTTGGAGGTGATCTGCTATGTCCAGCCTCATTCTAAGCGGTATATTGGGATGGATATTTCTATTCATTCCCAGTCACCGTCTAAGATTGAGGTGATCATTTCTGTCCAGCCTCGGGATTGGTTTTTGTTGTTTCTGTTTTTGTGTTGTTTCATTCATGTGTGTTCCCACGAGTAGCAAGGGAAGAGTTGGTCACCTCTAGCAGAGCCCCGCAGTCTACCAGAGGTAGACTGATTACAATGAGTTTTTACCCAATTCCCCAAAGGGATCGTTCGTGACCTCATATCACCGTACGGCCATTCAGCTGTCGGCACGATTCCTTACACCTTAGCTTGGGTAGGCTGGTCCACGGTGGCATGTTTTGCAAACGCTTTTGGGGGGTTTCAGTTCCCCTCACTCTAATTATTTTTGCCACTGTCCAGGAGTCCGGCGACCCCGTCCGTAAGGCCACATTGGCTTCCCGGATAGGGCCTCCTATCCCCTGGCCGTTCCTCTATCCGCCATCTGGGTACGCGCCCGATAAGTAGCCCAACCCACGGGAGATGTCAGGGTTACACGAAGGAATTTCTTCTAAATACTAACTGGAAGAAAAATTGCCCAACATTCACTTTAGTGCTCACGACCGATTTCATCGATATTTATAATTTTCAGTTCTCCATAAAAATAGGGCAAAAAGTCTATCGTGACAATTCCGATGACAAACACTTAAAATGTCATAACGAGTTTTGATATTATACGTTAAGCCTATGAAAGAAAATCTCAACTGTGAGAATGAGATGATTGATTAGATTATCTACGAAAACAATTCATTCAGGCCAGTCTTCACTTACCTACACTGTAGGTTAATGGATTGGAACCTATCATAAAACAATTACTCCCCTGGCTAATACCGCGAAGGGCGTTGGATCATATCCGACAGGTTTCAGTGCAGGTTTCTTCACTGAAGATTCAATTATTGGAACACACTTGCAGACCGGTTTCGGGCTGTTTGGCCACTCGTCAGTGCAAGGTTATGTCTATCATTAACATAAAATCGATGATTTTTCATATTTGAATATCGAATTTCTTCAGAGCACCATTCTTCGAACTAGGCTGAATCGAACACAAACAACATGTTTGTCATCGCCCCATCTACCTGTGAACGAGGTATCCAAACTCATATCATGAAGTAAGTGGGCGTACTTGAAGACTGGCTATAAATCAAATTATCTACAAGAACAATTCGTTCAGGCCAGTCTCTACTCACCTACACTGTAGGTTGATGGACTGACACCTATCAGAAAACTGGCTGATACCACAAAGAGCCTTGAATTATATCCGACAGGTGTCAGTGCAGGATTCTTCACTGAAGTTATTCATGAAAATGCTGTTGGTGATACAACTGCGGAATCGATTTCCAATCATTGGAATTTTATTCAGATTGAGCTTAGCGACCGATTTTGAGCATTTGTTGTTTTATATTCATATTTTGATTTCCTCATACAGAAATCAGACAATAACTTTTCCATGAAAATCCCTGATGAAGCACATTGAAAAAGTTACACGACACATGACGTTACATGTTGAGTTCATGAAAGAAAATTTCAACTGTGAAAATGAAATGGATGCTTAGGGTTCAGGTTGGGTTGGATTCAAGGTACATTCAGCTTGGCGACTGATTTTGAGCAATTGTTTTTAGGTCGATTGGTGTCTAGGTAAGGTCGAGTTAGACTTGGGTTGCATTGAAATTCAAACTTTGTTTGTGTATATGATTTATTCATTTACTCGTTCCGGGGTTACTTGTGAAGACTCACACACGAAACACCAATTCATTCGGTCGAAAATACTCCCCTCAACTCTGGAGTCAGTGATTACTAGATCTGAGAATCGTGGAACTTGGGAAGATGAGGTGAACCAATAAGGATAGCCTTCTACTTTCGTATGGCTGATATTTCTGTCAATTTAGGGCAATGCTCGAAGAGTCTCATAGTTTGAAGTTTGAATAGTGAATCTTGATTCACCCGAATATGTGAGATATTCGACTCACCCCGATCGGAAAATTTTTCGACGCCTTTGACCTCACTTTGGTATTCCAGAAGGACTACATGAGGCTCATCAGTTTATATCTCTCTGAGGGGGCAAGTTACAATAAATTTAGCACCTCTTATTCTCAACGACGTTGAAGATATCCTATGGAGCGAAAGACAATACTGATATCACGTCAATACCTCAGAAGTGCCAGAAATAGTATTAAAACTTTCGTAATGCAGCATTATGTTGGTAGGTGCAGACTGGGACAAATTATTGATGGATTCAGGCTTCTCCTAGTCGGGAATATAATTATCCCCCATTGAGTAGACTGAGGTATTGAAGATACTATCAATTGTCTTTCATATATTCCAGAAATCTAAGACCTGAGTTGGATGATACTCTTTAAGGTTCAAAATTGAAACAATAACCTGCCTCGCCGTACCTATTCAATGCTAATAGTTTCTGGATATAATGAGAGGAGTAGGCGTTGCTCAGTGGCGAGAGTGATGTATTCTCTCAGGTTTAGAGTTATTTTATACCAAACAAATTATCATCTATAAGTATAGTGAATGTACTTAAGGTTCCCAACAAAGAAACTGAAATTTAATTAGTGAATGCTCAAAATGCAGCGTGCAACAGACTGTTGGTTGACACTGGAAGTCACAGCATTCTGGAAATGACCTCTGACTTCAACTGTCAACTACGAACTGCCTTATAAAGTACTGCTCCCGAGTAGAAAGGGCTGGATCCTCCTGGAAAAGGAAATATTAAGAGCAGATAGTTGTTGGTTCACAGATGGATCAAAAACACCTACCGGTTCTGGTGCAGGTGTTTTTAATCGCAGACCCAGGACAGAGATATCAACCTGCCTAGGAACCTATGCGTCTGTATTTAAGGCGGAAATTTACTCTAATGAATTGTGTGCGGAGAGATTGGAAGAATCTAACCTCACACACAAGTCAATAAAAATATTCTAGGACAGTCAAGCGGCGTTGGAAGCTCTTGGCTCCTACCGAGCAACATATAAATTGGTAGCAAATCGCCAAAAACGACTCTCCTCGAGAGGAAGACTCAACAGATTGTCTCTGGTCTGGATTTCTCGCTATACTGGCCTGGAAGGCGATGAGGTTGTCAACTCCTTTGCAAAGGGAGCTTTGCAAGCAGCTTCATCGGATCAGAACCTATCATTGGCATCGCTTTAGGATTTGCCAAACACAGATTGAACACCTGGATGGCAAGAAGATTAATGGACTTCTGGCAGAGTCTTCCAGGATTGGCTTACTTCAAGGCGTTTATTCACCCTTCAAAGCTTGATACCAAACAGTTGTTGGACTACAGTAGGGATGAACTACGATGTCTAACAGGCCTTCCAACAGGTAACTGTCATTTGAATCATTATATGCAGAGACTCGGACTGTCGGAAGACAGTCTGTTTGGGAAATTCCAAACAGCAAAGCACATTCTTCGTGCCTGCCCCGCTGGGGTCGAATCAGGTTTTTAGAGTTCGGCAGAGCCGTACTCTTACCATCTGACCTGAAAGACTCCTCACCATACAGACTCATTTGGTCGAGTGTGAATAGGTGTGAGCCACAATAAACCTTTGCGGGTTGCGATGGAGGGTCGAATAGACCCACTCACTTTGGACCTAACCTAACCCAAAATGTTAATTTTCTCTTCGATATGAATTCGAATGAATGGAGGAAAATGCTTCTTCTCAAGTGAACTATTTCATTTATTTTCCATAACTTTGTGATTCAACTTCTGGAGAGTTCATTAATTTTACGTGAGACCACTGAATTGTTTGGTTGGAACAGTCACAATTGAAGGCATTATTAATGTAATTATTGTGGGACATTATGGATTTCTATTATCGTCAAATACAATAACATGACGAGCGAGAACAATTAATCTCGGATACGTTTCCGAAGTTAATGATGTGAAAAGCAGGCGAGGCGACGTGACTGGGTCACTCTAAACCCCCGGCTCTAAAGACCCGTTGCCAAGACAACATAGTGCTTTTCAGATGCAACAAGTAACGTAATTCAGGCCAGAATTGAATCAAAGGATTCCCTAGTTTCATGTTCTCCGATTCTGGGAACGAAAGCGTAAAGGAAAATCTCGCGAGTTTCAGATTTTGCACGATCATTAGATCTGAAGAATTTCTGAATGGCAAATGAAATTGTCATTTGATAAGCTCATTTGTCGAAGCAAATTTCCCGAGAAATATGGTAGAACGGACCGATACTTGATGAAAATCCATCATAACGTATTAACGCAACATAATTCAATGTGACATTTCCACTTGATAGTTTACAAAACTGCGACATGTGTTTCGCTATACAATTGCATCATCAGGCGTCACAATACTGAGAGAGGCGTCAGCCCAGACAACCACGCGCAAAATTCCTACAATGCTACAACCATGCGATTGGCTTGCGAACGATAGATTGGCCTCCAAGATCTCCAGATCTGAAACAACAATTTTTTGTCTCGGGGGTTATTCAAAATCGAAGCTTTATTTAGGTAGATCGTGAAGCTCAGAGACGTTGGGAAATCGAATCAGGGTCGAAAGTTGGATTTCAAACTATCTCTCAAACAACGAAGTGATTACTCAAAAAATCAAATGAATTCCGACTTTGTGAAAAAACTATTGCACTCTATAGGTGACAATCTCACCTATTTTGAGTTTATATAAAATCTCATTTTGAAGGAACAGTGATATATTTGTTTTGCCTGATATTCCAAATGAGTTACTCCAGTGACATTCAATCCATTGTGAATGAAGCGATTGAAAACGATTTGGGCGAAATTTAATTAATTCAACAATCCCTCTTTTCCTGAGAGATTCTGAACTGACATGAAGTGGACATGGAGAGACCACTAAAGTTGGCGTCAAAACCATTGTATCGGTGATAAAATGAAGCATAAATAATTGAATGATCGTGGTTTCACGAATATTAGATAAATATTAGTGATCTGTGGTTTTCCTGTATATTTTTTCAATTGTTAAATGACCTACATCCTTTTTTTTACTGTATGATCAGAAATACAAGAGTATATATATCATATTTTGAACTGATCATAAATATATTGTCGATGTATGATCATGGTGCATTTTTTCATAGAATTGTGCTGTTTTTCCAAAAGGAATGACTTTAAAATTTGTGAATTTATGTACTCATTGCAGAGTACCTAGAAATTACTGTTATAATTTTTGGAAAACAAGTTCATTCCCTGTTTATAACATTCTGATCATATAATTGAAGAAATCATGTGTTCCAAGTGTACTTAAACTGTTCACCATTTTCTAATAATAAATTCGAGTAAAATTGATAACCAGTTATATATTTCTCACATGCTAAATTATGATTTCTTGTTGTTGTTTGATTTGATATTACAAATCTCAAGAGATTTCTTATAGTTTTATGTATAAGGTGTGTAACAAAAATATGAAATACTCGCACTGATAATAAATAGATTTTTTTAATTATACACCCAAACATGTCACTGGAATTGCAAAGGCTGCTTTCCAAAAGCTTGAAACACTGTTCTGAACCAGAAAACTGTACACATCTCAATAAATTTTGATGTTTTATAAAGCTCAGATCAGTCCTTTGGAGTATTTTTGTCATGTATGGAGCTCTGCCCCTAAGCATACCCTGAAACTGCTAGATTTCACCCAGAAGAGAGCCATCCACCTGATTGGAGACACGAATATCACTTGCTACCTTGATAGTCTGGAACATCGACAAAAGGTTGGAGATTTGTCTCTCGTCTATAGAAACCCTCACGGCAGGTGTTCAAGTGACTTGGTACATTTGATTTCACCAAGAGCGGTATATATCAGAAATACGCAAGGGACTGTGGCTGCTTATCGTTTTGAGGTTCAACTCGAAACACCTCGAACTTCACTGTTTAGGAACTCTTTCATTTGGAGATCTGCGTTTATATGGAACAAACTTCCTGGGAACGTTTTTCCAAACGGATTCAATCTCCAGCAATTCAAATTCAATGTGGATCACTTGTTTCGCACAAGCCGCATTCAGAGCGCCTGGAAGATTCTCCTGTAGTACTTATGTAGTGTTTTTTTTCTTAAAAAAACTTCTTTTTATATCTGAAATTCGATTAAAACTTCCATTCCTTTCTATGAAACCACTCATTAATTTATTGAATACCTGTACAGCTCACCTAAATGAATCAAGTGTACCTGAAATATTTCCAATTTTCGCTGGAAAAGTGAATGACGTCATGATTTCATTCGATTTAATAGTGCTTCAATCAGGTACTTCACCACCTGAAAAATATGAATTGATGATGATTAATGAATTAAATCATTGGACCCTCTTCACGAATAATAATCATCAGGCTAAAAACGATTCATTCGAATGAACCTGACTGCATTTAGGCATTGTCGGTGAATACTTTTGTTATCGCGCTACATCAGAAAGTAGAGCGGAATCAAACATATTGATCACGGAAGAAGGTGAAGGTTTTTGTTGAAAAATAAAGTTAGGTAGCAGCTAGAAAGGGAGGTTGACTTCCATCATATTTGAGGTAACCTAAATTGTTAGTATTAATTTGGAGTGTTCAAGGTTTTCACTTTTCACAGTGAACTTTTACTTTCATTACCAATGTTTATGATAATAATATTCTTATTTGCTGATTGTAAAGTAACGATTGCAACTACATACAATCAAGAAAGAATTGCTTATCACTTGATAGTATATAACTCTTCACCAATGGATGGGCTGAATAGCAAATTGCTAAAGAGAATGTAACTATCACATTTTAGTCGAAAATAAAAAGAGTTTCAGTTGATAATCAATGGGATACTTCTGAATGTATAAATAAACATCTCTTTTTAATATAATCGTTTTTCAGACAATAAAATATCTCGTTTATACAACATCTCGTTGACAAAGCGGGTATATATGTAAATGTAATTAAATTCATAACATTTGATAAATGTACAAAAAAAGTCACTACCATATGAAATTGAATACAATATAAACAACCAGTCACTTATTTGAAACTCAAAATAAAACAAACAATAGAAGGTATATGATATCAACGTCTATAGTTTTGGTATACTTATCATTATATTCTATCCACATTATATTCTTCCAAACTGTAATAGATTATATCGGAAAGAACTCTTTTTACTGCTTTTCTGAAGCTGGCGTTGGACAGTATATCTTCAATACTATTGGAAGGTAATTGTACATTTTGCAGCTGTTATATTATATAATTGAATCCCAAACGAGAGTGGAAGATGGTAATGGCAGTTTGAGATGGTATCTCTGGGTATCTATTCCCTGTAATGAAGTTTTGTTTTTTGTTTATTTATGAGACACACTGTTTCAAGTATAAATATAGACAGTACCGTGAGTATGTAGTGTTGCTTGAAGTGAAATCCGCACGAATCGCGAAGTTTTAGTTTACAGATGTATCTCAGGGCTCTTTTTTGTAAAACAAAAACACTTTGAAGAACGTTACCACTGCAAACTCCGCAGAATGAGATACCGAATCGCGAATGTGACTCTATCAATGAGTAGTAGTATGTCTTTGCGGTTGGGTATCCTAGTTCGTTTGCAGCAATTTTCACAGCATAACAACCAGAGGACAATTTTTTATTCAAGTTTTTGGCATGTTCATTGAAGAGACCGTTGTCGATGTATAGTCCTAGAAATTCAGAAAAACGAGTCTTTCCATGATTTTCACTAACGTAGAAATGAAGGAAATGGGCCTAAAATTCATAGTAGAGCTCACTTCACCACCTTTATAGATCGGTATAACAATTGATGTTTTGTGAAAAGGTGGAAACATGCCTTCTTTGAAAGATCGAGAAGATGTAAATGTGATATAGTTAAAATATGTTCAAAATATGTTTGAAATATGTTTTTTCGGTTAACCAGCTGTCACACCCCTACGAACGACAACCCTCAGAAGCCGAAACTTGTGCGGCTAAGGACTAACGAGGTTTACCTTTTAACGTGTGATTCCTAACACGGGTTGGACGGTAGCAAGTGAAAATCGATCGTTCAGTCTGCTGTTTGAACTACCGACTCACACATCGGTCGATTGAGAGAGCGAACAAAGCAACCACGTCGAACCGTCCGGCTACCGATCTATCAATTTCAAGAAGAAATTGATCATTTCAATTCAGTCGCTGTAGATTTGATTTCAAGACTGTCTGTAATAATTATTCACGTTATGGCTACAAATAAGGTGAAAATATCTTTAAGAAATTTAGGCACCAGTTTGATTCAATTTTTATACTTTTAAACATTTTTTATACAAAATAAGTAGATTAGGTATTTTTAGGTATTTTTAGGTATTTTGATTTGATATACGCAAATTCTCAAATATTACTTGTATAGTTTTCTCTGATTTATTTGCTTTTATTTTTGCAAGGTTGAGTTGAAAAACAACCTTGACTGATACTTCACCTTTTCTATACTAATGTAGATGATAAGGCTCGTCTGAAAGCAGCAATGATCAAGGAATCGGGTGCTTGGTGGAATGTTTTACCTGTTGTATCCCTTGAAACATTATTAGACGATGAATCTTTCAGAATAGCTGTAGGATTTATGGTGGGTTTATTTATTTGTGTGCCTTATACTTATGTTTGCGGTAGTGCAGTTAATGAGAAAGATACACATGGTTTGAGTTGCAGGAGAAGTGCAGGACGTACCTCTCGACGTCACCAAGTGAATGACATATTGAAACGAGCTATGTTGTCAGCGGATGTTCCTGCAATTCTGGCATCCTAAGGTTCCAGTCGAAATAATGGTAAACGATCAGATGGTATGCCTCTCATACCATGGAAATACGGTAAACCTGTGGTATGGGACTTCACTTGCGTTGACACGGTCGCAGCTTCCCATCTAGCCGAAATTTCGAAGCCTGCTAGAACTGCCGCGTTGTCTGGCATAAAATTGAAACGAAAAAAATACCAAAATCTTGGAAAAAACTATTTGTTCCCTCCAGTAGCGGTTGAAACTTCTGATGTTTATGGCCTGGAGTCTCTGTTGTTCGTTCTTCAACTCGGAAGGAGATTAGGCCAAGCAACATAGAAAAACCGTCCTACCTCTTTTTTGATAGGAAGAAATAGTACCTATTGCTATTCAACGTGGTAATGCTGCTTCGGTTCTTGGAACTATTCCTCATTCACATAATGTTGATGATATCATGCATTGCCCTCATTTAATAATAATAATAATAGATGTCTTTATTGTTAACAACTAATAAGGTTCAACAGTAAATGAACAGTATGGACAAAAATATGAATGAGATGGAAACAAAAGGCGAAGTTCAATTTTTATAACGATAAATCGTTATTAATTGCTTTCAGTACGAAACTAAAATATCTCTGAAACATGCTGAGATATGTGTATATTCATCAGTCTCCTATCAAGATTAATTCGCAAGTGATTGATCCACCTTCTTCTTTTTCAGTATGGTCAATGGATATAGTTCATTCTTGCCCCCCAAATATGAGCTGCAGTCCTTGTGGTTTTGGTTCCTTTTCAGTGGAAGAGCTTCATGGACCAAGAGCCGAATCGATCCCTCTACGAAATCCTTCATCACTTGACAGGATCGATTGCAGCTATAGAAATGATTCTGGTGCAAGATTCTGTGGAAGATTTTCTTCCTTACGAATCAGTAGACGGTTGTCCTGAAAATATCGCGAAGAAAATTGGATTAGATGATTTAGGAAACACTTGCTACATAAATAGCATTTCACAAGTGTTGTTCATGACGAAGAATTTCAAGAACGAGGTTTTAACGATGAACGAGAATGTTTCTCACTTATTCATCAAACCCAAATACCTGTTCATGCAACTGCAGTTTAGTAAGAATGTATCATCTTCCCTAGATACTCATTAGGGCAAAAAGAGGATTGTTCCGAATTCTTGAGCTTCTTGTTGAACTCTTCTTGAGCATGAAAACAGCAGAATCAACACTTCTGACCGCTCTGTATTGAATTTTTCTGTACAGTTTATATCGTCTTCTGTTTGTGGATCTTTTGCTAAAAAAATCCTCACTAGTTGTAGTGAATATTCACTCACTTTGTAGTGAATATTCTAGAGGTAATTTTCTGGAACTTCAACTTGCGTTTCTTAATGTGACTGATAACCAGTGCATGCTAAGTTCATTGTTGAATCATCTGAAATTAGAACTTTTAACGGGTAATGATCAACTGTGTTGCCAAACATGCGCCAAACTAACTGACTATTATAAGAAAGTATAGCTGAGGTACCAGTCAATCTAATAATAATACTGACGATCTTCATACATGACTAAACCTCTGACAGAAGCACCAAACTCTTACGAAGGTTCGAAATATATGAACACTTCAATTTAGCAGACCACTATTATAATCTTCATGCAGTCGTTGTTCAATATGGTTCTGACGTTGAATTTTGTTTTGTCATTATTACGCATTGGTCGAAGACAAAACAAACTAGTTCAAGTTTGACGATAGTCGTATTACTGAATACTTTGGCAATATTTCGAATTCATTGGAGCCTCTGGAGACACCCTACATTTTATTCTATGAAATAGAGGACATTGTCACATCAAGATCTTCAGATGATGTGGTGCTGCAGGTTTTTCCGGGTTTTTCTGCAGCTGAAAAAGCAAATGTTCCACTGAAGTCAATCAAATCGTACCAGAGCACCAATTAATTTTTGTTGCTCTTTTATAATTTCCTGAATTGTTGACACGTGATTATGATTCTGAATTTTTGTATTTTACTTTTATTATCTTGATGAATAGAGACGATTATTATTATTTGTCGATGAACCTTGTGTTCATAAAGATATTATTATCATATTTTTCTCAATATCTTCACAGGCAAAAGGCTTCTGATTTTCCGACTTTTCATCTTTTAAGATTACGATAAATTCCACCGATAAAATGTCTTATATTGCTGTGAGGCTCGATAAATTGATTATTCATTCCATTTGCTAAATAAATTGGCATAATTATTCATACACTGTGAACGTGGAATCCCCAACCAGAAATTAACCGGTCTTCTAGACTATTGAATGAAACACCAAAGTGACGCTGGCGATTTCAAAGAAAAACCCAGTATATGGAGTCCCATCAAACCAAATCACGGCGGTGATCGATATCAAAACTCGGTGTCGTAGAGTGGCCCCACTACAGTTCCACCGAGATTTAAAGCCCGTTGCTGCTGTCAGGGCTTCTGTTTTGTGTTCTTCGTGCTGTGAGATATTGGTGTGGGGAGCAGGAGTAATTTCGTACCCCGAGTAACTGCTAGAGGAATTGTGCGAACAGGAAAGTGTCGATTTTCTGGAGAAGCTACAGGTGTGTTCAAGTGTTTTGGTGGTGAAAAGGGTTTCAATTTTTTTAGGGTATTTTCCGAAAAACCGCTGACATGGACGGTTAGTGAACTATGTCGCATGTTGATGTTGTGTAGCTTTCTGTTGTTTCTGTCATGGAATTGTTGTCTGCTTTGCTGCAATGAGAACTTTGCTACATCTGCATTGATATCATTCCATATTTGATTTGATTGATATTTGATAGCATTCGTTTTAAATCAGTTACCTCTGACCATACAGGTCCTTGATAATTATCAAAGTACCAACTAGATACAGAAAAGTCGAGTTGATTCCGAGGTATTGAAAATTGAGCCGTCACTATCTAGAGTTTGGTGCATTTATAATCATTATAGGAGGCCATTATAGGTGAAGTTGAGCCATATTCAAATCAATTCTTTTTTTTCAATTAATCAATGAATGTGAAGCGATTATCCAATCGTTTTTAGATACGTGCGTAGTTTCAGATATTGAGAAGTAATTGATTTCCTGCTTTTTTCATTCAATCTCGAAGTGAACTAATGGAAAATACGATGTTGAAAAATATCATCAATCTGAAAATTTCTGTTATATTGAGTCATTTTTCTCCTTTAACGATTTATGAAAATATTTTCCCTGTTACTGAAAATAACAAAAAATAAAGCAGGAGAGTCTGTTTTTTCAATTGTTTTGTTTTCATTTTCTAAGTAGGAAAGAGGTATTTCAAAGATTACAGACTCACAAATGTTATCTTGATCTGTTCAGAAATTGATAATGAATTGAATAGATTGAACTACTATCCTTGAATCAGATCATATAACGCCCCTAAGTGTGATTCTATAAAACAAAATGTATTGAGATGAACCTAACGTTATTTCCGTTCTGATTGAGAAACAGTTGTTAAATCCAGTGATAATCGTCTCTGATTTTCCATAAATGGGAAAACTATTTGTGTTTTTCGAAGATCGATATTTGAACAGAAATAAAAATTGAGGAGCGTCCCAGAAATATGTGGATTATTTAATTCTCAGAAGCTGCTGGTCTTAAAAATTGCATAAAAAATGTTACAATGGCTACTTGACGAATCCAATTCTCAACTGGGAAGTTGAAATTGTTATTAATGACAAATTATCACAAAGAAAATTAAATTTATCGAAGAAGTTCTCGAAGAACGTACATACAAAGAATATATGTGTATGTTTATCAAAAAGTCGATACATTTTGGAAAATGTGATTTGAATACCAGACAGATTTTGAGGTTACAACTTCCAACCAGCGCCAGTTTCTCCGTAGGAATTATTTCATTGAATAATAGTCCTGACGGATATTTTGCCAATAAGATTGGCATGAATAAGATCAAGGCAACTGTATGGATTATCAAAATTATCTGAGGAAAAGCGAGTTGTGAACTTCCAACGTGCGATTCTTAACACAAGCCTGACGATACGCAGTGAACAGCTATCGAGAGCTGGGATCCAACCAGCATTCAATTTAGCTTTCATTCATGAGTAGGACTAACTAACCAATAGGCTACCGAATGTATCGATAGGTACATAATGACCTGTATTTTGAGAAAAGTGATAGTAACAGCTTTGCTGCCTTAGTGCCTCAAAGAAATTGACATTTGTACATTTGCAGCGACAGTTCTTGAATATTTTAATGTTGGAAAAACACTTACTCGGTGTAATCTGAAACTCAAATTCGTATCTTTTCTTCTATAGAGGTCTTTCGGGAAATGCCAAACGATTCAATTGTATTATTATGCGGTCTTTTTCCATCGAAAAGATGTGTTGAAAATGCCTGAATGTGATTAAATTCACTTAGCTAGTATCAGTTCCTCAGAATCCATTATATTCAATCAACTCTTCTTCAAATATTCGAACAATACTAGCATTGATGTACCTATTGAATTTCATAATAGATATGAAGAGTTGCTCTTTCAAATCTAATCAGAGTATATTATACTTGCAGAGATGGAGGCAAATCAGTTTAAAGACTTCGGAAAGGAGATGATAGATTATGTTGCTGGATACCTAGAGAATATACGAGAAAGGTAAGAGAAATATTAATATTTTATGAGTTTGTTGTTCATTACTGAGAAATATGATCGAAATAATTGAATGGATTGAAATAAAAAGTATTCATTGCGGAATCCATTGGATCACAAATCGTTGTTTTATCCTTCATAACGGCTCCTAGAATGGCTCATAAGTAGGCAAACTTTGTAGATTGGGACTCACGGTCCTGTTCAATGACCTCCAAGTTCTCCCAACCTTAACCCTCTCGACTTTTTTCTGCGTGGCTATCCAAAGAATGAACCGATCAAAATAAACTAGACACAGAATTCAAGACGAGGTTATATAAATTGGATGAGCCGTCTTTGAGTTTAGCCCGAGAAAAGCACAGATAATCATTTCAAACAGCATTTTTTGGGTATATCTCAAATGTTTTTATGTACAGACAAAGACCATTTACACTTCTATTATTTGTATTGATTTTCAACGTCCTTATAATTGACGATCTATAAAGTGGGATATTATGAGTTGGTAGTTGATTTTGCTTGCAGGAATGGAATATTTGAAATACGTGTACCTTTGATCGAATACAAATATGGGAATTATAGTTTATCTAAAATCCGAAAATCGTGAGCTAAGCTCCCACTTTCAACGAATAAAAATTCATAGCTATTCACGACGAAAAAATCTCAAGGTGATATTACTCAAGTGTTCGAGTTCAAATATCAAAACCATCGAACCTGAGAATTAGAGTAAGGTTATTGGTTGTACGCTTTCACAGTGAATTTGAATAAACGTAATTCCATTCACAAATTCTTTTCAACAAATATTATTTTTAGGCAATTATCGAGTCCGGCAAAAATAATTGAGCAGAATATTTTATTTAGAGTAATTCCTAATTCTTATTTGTCATTGTGTTATTGTGTAGGTCAGTGAAAACATACAGAGTGGTCCAACGAAAAGTATGCACCTTGCTTTACTCCTTTTTTTGTAACTTAACGCAAAAATGATCGGACAGGTCAATTTTGCTTTTGAGGGGAACACATGTATTTTTCTACCTGTGCCTTCAACCCCCTAAAGAGGGTGAGTAACAACCCTAAAATTTTGAATGGAAAGTGGGTACGAGTGATATATGATTTGAAAGGGCACAAAATTATCTTTCCAATGATACCTAATTTGTTGTATTTCACTAAAACATGTAGGTATTATGAAGAAAAACAACTACAACCCAGTACTTTGAAATGTGTAATTGACTTAGTAGAATCCTACTTCAGCAAGTGCTGAAAATGTGACCCATTTGCTTCCAAACAATAATACAGATTTTGTTCAAATCTGTTCTTAACATATCAGGTGTTATACTTCTGCACTCTGCTGTAATTCGTTGGCGAAGATCTTCTATGGACTCGGGCTGCGTAGCAAAACTTTTATTTTTCATGTGTCCCCGAAGAAAAAAGTCTAAAGGCGATAAATCAGGTGACCTGGCAGGCCATTCGATGGGGCCTCTCCTTCCAATCCACCGTCCAGGAAACCGGTCATCTAAAAACTCTCTTACCGGAGTAAAATTGTGAGGAGGTGCTCCATCTTGCTGGAAATGAAGCCGATCGTCATTATGATTTTGGTCATTTTCAATTATTTCTGTTATGAGAGGATCAATTGTCTCTTCAAGCATGTTCAGGTAGACCTCACCAGTTAAATTCCCAGGAATAAAAAGTGGCCCTGCGATATGACTACCTAATATGCCACACCAGACATTGATTTTTTGAGGGTACTGGGTATGGACCTCTCGGAATAAGTGTGGGTTACTGTCATCCCAGTAACGGCAAATATGCCTATTCACAGCTCCATTCAAAAAAAATGTACTCTCATTGGAAAAGCACTTGTTGAATGATAGGTGCGGATCATCAATTAGTAGGTGGCTTAGTTTATAGGCTTTTAATATCCGTATTATGGACGAACGGGAGACACCTGAGGTTGCAGCAAGCTGACGGGTACTTTGAGTATGATCCAATTCAACATGTCCCAAAACAGCGACTTCCACTGCTTCATTTCTGATCGGTTTCCGTGGCTGGTGTTTCACATTACAGACAGATCCGGTATCGACAAACTTTTGGACTAACTTGGCAACGTACGAATCATTCACATTTTTCCCGGGATGACTGTTATTAAAGAGGTGAGCAGTGAGTCTAGCACAACTATTATGTTGATAATAAAGTTTAACAATTTCAACTCGTTCAGGAATGGAATAAACCATTTTTACAGTAAAGTTGAAATAATTTCAAAAGCAACTGAACTGACTCAATGAACGTTTGCCTAAATTCTTTTTGTACACTTATCTGCTGTTGTTATTTGAACCAAAAAACGCACGAGAGAAATTGAGAAATGTAGTAGTGATAAAAATGCTGTTTTTCCGCATTTTCATTAACACCAAAAATATCGAGTAAATGTTCTTGCTTTTTTTATAACTATTCAAGTGAATACAACAAATTAGGTATCATTGGAAAGAGAATTTTGTGCCCTTCTAAATGATATATCACTCGACCCCACTTTTTATTTAAAATTTTAGGGTTGTTACTCACCCTCGCTAGGGAGTTGAAGGCACAGGTAGAATTCAAATCAGTTACAAAAAGTATTTAGATAGGTGTATGAAATTTGCTTTGAAAATATCGAGTTTTGAATAAACATATTTGAAATTTTTGATCTCTCAAAGTCTTGCCAGGGACCAATTTGTTCCATGATATGGAGTAACGATTGGAGATCGAATACAATATTTTCAATTACTGAAGATCATTTGTAGAATGATTGTATAACCAGGCCTCGTCAATGATCTGAAATGCAACCTTCAAAACCAACTTTCCTCATTAACCTGTTCTTTTAATCGTAAGGTAAAGTGAACTATATCATGACAAGACCGAGCGTGGTTTTTGCTAGTGAAAGTTGTTAGATTTATATATTAACCTTGACCCAATCAGGTGATATATGAATATTATCTCATAGTAAGATTAGAAATATGTATTGAACGTTGAAGAGCGGAATAAACAGAAGAAATTGTATTTTGATAGGGTCAGAATTCGCAAATGTCATCATTAATTCACTTCAATTATTGCTTTTCTTGCGTCATGCGTTTTTTAAATGTTTTTTTTTTTCTGATTGGTCTTTTGAATAATTGAAAGCACTGTTCTACAATTATTTCATAATGGTTATTGATTCAGGCACTCCCTAATGGAAAATAACTCTATAATAAAATGAAAATAGTCACCGATCCCTTCGTTATGCATGAGAAACTCTTAACAACCATCTCAGAACGGAAGCGATGAAAAAAAAGCACGTGAATTCCAAAAAACATTTGCTGATTGAACTTCACCCAGTTGAATTCCAAAAACGATCATTCCACCTGTCCTTGAAGTAATAACAATAAGGATTCATCATGGCCCCGGCAGAATAGAGATTGAGGATAACCGCATTTCATTCCATAGTTTCTTTACCGGTGTCAACTGTATCGATCACTATGGTCATTAGTCTCGATTTTTGGGTAGCCTATGGTGATCATCATAGCTATTCGCAGTCCTGCCAACCATGTAAGATAGTAGAATCAGTATCTACTCTCAACTGGATGATTTTCGAGACAAATTTTCCAGAATCCTTCTGTAACTTCATAGGTCTTCTCCAACATCTGCTTTGGGTAAATAAAATGGTTAGAATAAAATGTAGGGTGTCTCTAGAGGTTCCAATAAATTCAAGATATCGCTTGAAAATTTAGTGACACGACTATCGTCAAATTTAAACCAGTCCGTTTCGTCTTTGACCAATGCGTAATAATGACCAGATTCAACGCTAGAACCACAGTGAACAATGACTGCATGAAGATTATAATAGTGGTCTGCTAGATTGAAGTGTTCATCTATTTCGAACCTTTGTGAGAGTTTGGTGCTTCCGTCAGATGTTGGGTCATGTTTGAAGATCCTCAGTGTTATTATTAGATTGACTGGTGCCTGACTGACTGACTGATTGCCTTGTTTTCAACACTTCGACACGTGTTTCGATCACCAAGTGATCATCTTCAAAGAGGAAGATTAAAACTCTTTGAAGATGATCACTTGGTGATCGAAACACGTGTCGAGGTGTTAGAAATAACGATTTGGTGTTGGGAAAATACTCCAGTAATGTTCAATGAGAATCTTCGCCAAACGAACTATCAACCATAACGTACAGTATCTCTTGTTGTATTGATAACCATAATCAAGGGCAAGAAATAAAAGGTTTC
Organism: Leptinotarsa decemlineata; assembly: GCF_000500325.1. NCBI lineage: Eukaryota > Metazoa > Arthropoda > Insecta > Coleoptera > Chrysomelidae > Leptinotarsa > Leptinotarsa decemlineata. Next base: position 22,267 of record NW_019292627.1, on the reverse strand, counting down.
CAAGGTTCTCTCTTCCGCAATGAGAATTTTTTAAATTGTGACTATATTGAATCTGATAATGAATAATGCAATTGTAGTTAGCTTTTCAATTTGTAAGTTATATAATTGCTCACCAGAATTTACAGCTCCCATGTTAACTCCGACTTATTCGATATGATTTAAATATGATTCAAACTTTGATGAGATGATTCTCATTATATGAAGTTGTTATCATCATTATTTATTTTCAGACGAGTTCTGCCCACTGTCGAACCAGGTTACCTGAGACCATTAATTCCTGATAGTGCTCCCCTTAAACCAGACAAATGGGAAGATGTTTTGAAAGACGTGGAACGAGTAATAATGCCTGGTGTGAGTATTGATATTCATTCACTCATTTTTGTTTGTTTTCATCTGTTGATGAAGGATTTTCGGTTACCTAGTTGGATTGTGTTGAAAGTATTTCGTATAGTCCGCATCAACATAGTGGAAAGCAGAAGAAAAGATAGTGACAACTTTAATTACCAAGTTATTATTATTGATCATTCAAATTTCAAAAAGGAGAATAATTGATGTATTTGAAATACCTAGTGCAATATACAGTGTGTATCACATCAAGCTTCCATTAGGGGTTTGATATAAAGCAGTAAAAAGATGGGTAGAACTGGAACAAAACACTAGCACTCCTGATGATGCTAACGTAGTGAGCGAAACGCACATAGAATGAGTATTCTGTTGAGATGTGGGTAAAGGAAATACAATGATAAAAAAATATGTCATATGAAAGTTTCAGATATTAATGAATCGGGCTCTTCTGCTGAAATATTCTCCGATATACGGGGTACCAGTGCATATCAAAGGTTGTTTAAAAAAAATGGAATGACACGTATTGCTTTCCAGATTTTGATTCTGTCTGAAAATTACTTTGGAAAATATGACATTTTAAGAAGAAGCTGAGAAATAAATGCATATTTATTTGAAATTTCTGTTAATTTCTGAAGGCAGATTTTGGCCTTACCTTTTTTTTTGATGGGCGAAATTATCAAATACTACAAGTTACTGATGAATAGAACGTTTTCATTTGTGAAGAATGCTTAGATTTTACGCAGTAACTTATCGAGGTAAAGTAAAATGTTTGCCATTTCAAACCTGAATAAAGTTCTCCATTATTTGAGAAAGAAAGTTTTTGGCTTTCTACTACTCCATCTTGATACAGAAAAATTGTGCGAATCTTTCAAAGTAAGAAAGGAAGTGATCAATTTCAAAAGAAGTAACTGTATACATAGATGTGAAGATTATGCAAAGAAGTAAGTAGGAAGACTGTCCAGTTTGGAGACAACACACCTCCCTGAGACAATCTAGCCTGGATTGGATTCTGGACTCTGATCTGATATGTTATTCGACTCAAAAAGGACCTAACCCACCGGATCAGGCTCTAAGATAGGTCGAAATTGAGCAGTTTGTGCAAAAGGCCTTCGTATCAGACACAGTCGAAGGCCTTTGTAATATCGAAGAGGATCAACTGCACATTTTTTCTATTCAGCTCTAAGATGGAGTTTTTGACCAGTCTCAACGCCTGAAGTTCGGGGGAATCTGCCATTCTGAAGTCGAATTATTTGGAACATTTTGGTCTTTAACTGCTTCTGTTAGCCTTTTCCAGCACAACGCGTTCAGCATGATTAGCCGTTGAGCACATCAAGCTAATCGAACAGTGATTCTGGGAAAACAGCGGGTTCTGGCCCTGTCTTGGGATATCAAGGAGGACTAAAATCACATTTTTCCTCCTCTTCAGTTCTGAGATGGAGTTTTCGACCAGTCTCAGGGCCTGAAGTTCGATGGAATGTGCTCTTCAACCTCTTCTGTTAGCCTTTGAAGCACAACGCGTTCATCCAGCTGAGCCGTTGAGCACATCGGGCTAATCAGACGGTGATTCTGGGGAAAGAGCGAGTTCTGAACTGTTTCGCTATATCCAAGAGGACTAAGTGTACATTTTTCTCCGCTTCAGTTCTGAGATGGAGTTTTCGACCAATCTCAGGGCCTGAATTTCGATGGAATGTGCTATTCAACTTTTTCTGTTAGGCTTTGCAGCACAACGTGTTCAGCCAGCTTAGCCCTTTAGCACATCAGGCTAATCGGAGGGTGATTCTGGAGGAACAGCGGGTTCTGACCCTGTTTCGGGATATCCAGGAGGACTGAGTGCACATTTTTCTCCACTTAAGTTCTGAGATTGAGTTTTCGACCAGTCTCAGAGCGTCAATTTCGATGGAATGTGCTTTTCAACTTTTTCTGTCAGCCTTTGCAGCACAACGTGTTCAGCCAGCTCAGCCGTTGAGTACATCAGGCTGAACGAAGGGTGATTCTGGGGGAACAGCGGGTTCTGACCCTATTTTGCGATATCCAGGAGGACTGAGTGCACATTTTTTTCCACTTTACTTCTGAGATTGAGTTTTCGACCAATCTCAGAGCGTCAATTTCGATGGAATGTGCTTTTCAACTTTTTCTGTCAGCCTTTGCAGCACAACGTGTTTAGCCAGCTTATCCGTTGAGCACATCAGGCTAATTGGGGGATGATTCTGGGGAAACAGCGGGTTCTGACCCTGTTTCGAGATATCCAGGAGGACTAGGTGTTCATTTTTCTCCGCTTCAGTTCTGAGATGGAGTTTTCGACCAATCTCAGGGCCTGAATTTCGATGGAATGTGCTATTCAACTTTTTCTGTTAGCCTTTGCAGCACAACGTGTTCAGCCAGCTTAACCGTTGAGCACATCAGGCTAATCGGAGGGTGATTCTGGGGGAACAGCGGGTTCTGACCCTATCTTGGGATATCTAGGAGGACTGAGTGCACATTTTTTTCCACTTTAGTTCTGAGATGGAGTTTTCGACCAGTCTCAGAGCCTGAATTTCGATGGAATGTGCTTTTCAACTTTTTCTGTTAGCCTTTGCAGCACAACGTGTTCAGCCAGCTTAGCCGTTGAGCACATCAGGCTAATCGGAGGGTGATTCTGGGGGAACAGCGGGTTCTGACCCTATTTTGGGATATCCAGGAGGACTGAGTGCACATTTTTTTCCACTTTTGTTCTGAGATGGGGTTTTCGACTAGTCTCAGGGGCCTATTGTTCGATGGAATGTGCTATTCAACTTTTTCTTTCAGCTTCTGCAGCACAACGTGTTCAGCCAGCTCAGCCGTTGAGCACATCAGGCTAATTGGAGGATGATTCTGGGGAAACAGCGGGTTCTGGCTCTGTTTCGGAATCATAAAGACCACAGTGTGCTTCCAGTTGCGAGGGAAGTATCTTGGGGTGCCACAAATGCATTGCTGGGCTCAACATTCCATGAGAAACAAGTCTAAGTAAAGACGGGTGATGCCATTTCTCACGAGACGTCAGCTTTGGGACCGCCATAGAACTCATTCCCGAATATCGAAGTTATTGCACTTTGGAAAGCCTCCTTTACCTTCGGGAGAGGAGATGTCACCGCCCTCCTTTACTTGTGCTTGTCCACTACTGATGAGACCTATCGCGGTTCGGAACAGCACTGCCTGGTGTTGAATCATGAATGCATGTGTTTCGGCTCTAACTTTCGACTTGTTCAGTATCATACATGATGAAATTTCGAAAATAACTGTGTATATCTGTGAAATAGATCTTTCAATCATGAATCATACATAGCTCGCCATTCACTTTAATGTAACAGACACCATTCCAAGAAATCCACTGTAACGGTTCGGAATTTCTAAATTGATCTTGGACACACAAATTTTACCGTCGACTTCAAATTTATTTTGTTGTTTTTCTTCTGTTACAGGTGACGCATTGGCATTCACCTAGANGGATTAAAAGTTTTATAGCTGTATTGTATTTCTTCAGATACAAGGTGGGTTAGTCGAAAACATCTTAAACTGCCAGTTTTAGTTTGGTTTTTGTTATTATATCATATTAGCTGTCCTCTCTGTATTTCAGTTCTCTAATGAGGGTCAAACTTGCAGTGAGCTATCAACAAATTATGAACGGACTATAATTTTGTTAGATATCAATAAAATTTATTTTCTAAGCGCACATCTTTCAAATTCTGTCCGTTAGATCACAAGTATCATATCTTTTTGGTATCAGCTCGTTATAGATTATCTAAAACTGACACCAAATACAGAAATACCACATTGATATGGATCACCATGTATAATGAAATTTTGTTGTAAAATGTAGAATATTAAAATTTAAAATCGACGTGTTTCAGGTTTTTGTAATACGACCTTTGGTTTTGAAAATATTGAATTAGTTCCATACTTTGCGGACACACTGTATAGTATCTAGGTATCTAGATGCCTATGAGAGCTTAGAAATAAGTAAACACAATAATATCATGAATAACGATGGTAGACCATTACCTAATAGTTCACTATATTGCTTGTTGAAATATTTGTAGTTATCAGATTTACCTTACTAGTGGATGTGTCGTGGTGTTAAAAATATTGGTTTGGTGTTGGGATAGAACTCCAATAATATTTATAAATTGTGTATTTGAGATACCTTAACATTTTATAAATTGATTCCACAACTGACAAAATTATCATATTGTGCCATTTCGAAAAAATCCTATAATCAAGGTTGGCTCTATGACTATTGCGTCACCTGTTATGACCAGTTAAGAAGCCTACATCCGTTTATTTCCACCCTCCAAATTTCACTATTAGAAGTATACCCGTTCAAAAGATACGAGGGGGGGAGGGGACTTTTGACTAGCACTGTATAGCTTGTTGAAATAATATTTGTAGTTATCAGATTTACCTGACTAGTTGATACGGCAATATGGTGAAATTGTTTTGAAACAATTAAGACGCAGATACCTAGCAGATGTGTCTATGGTATAAACGAGGATAACATTGTATCTAGATGTAGATTTACTTTAATCTTCCTTCTGAAGATGATCCTTTGGTGACTGAAACATGTGTCGTGGTGTTAAAAATATCGGTTTGGTGTTGGGATAGAACTCCAATAATATTTATAAATTTTGTATTTGAGATACCTTGACATTTTATAAATTGATTACACAACTGACAAAATTATCATATTGTGCCATTTCGAAAAAATCCTATAATTAAGGTTGGCTCAATCATCTTGACATTGATATTTCGCCACAAAAATTAATAGATTCAATGCAAAACAAACAACATAAAAGTTTCAACATTAAATTATTCCGTAATGGTAAAAATAGATATTCTGAAGATAACTATTTGGAAATTCCAAATCTGTATACTTCTTTGAAATTATTAATCAAATTTGAATTTTTTCTGAAGTTAACAATGAACTCAACATGCGTCAGAACTGTTTCTTGAGATTTCTCAATCGGAAAAACCGATGAGGTAAAAAATCAGTTTTTCATAATGGAGATGACTCATTCTACTCACTACCTTAGGCATACGAGTAAAATGATATACTTAGTCGAAAACGGAATCCTCTTCTAAAAATGAATTTCCAAATATTCATTGGGTAACTGATGTGAAACAATAATTTTAGATTGCAAGTCCAGCGTGTACTGAGTTGGAAGTCGTAATGATGGACTGGTTGGGAAAAATGCTTGGATTACCCGAGGCATTTTTGGCTTGCTCAGGGGGCAAAGGAGGCGGTGTCATCCAGGGAACGGCTAGTGAAGCCACTTTGGTGGCTCTTCTTGGCGCTAAGGCACGTACAATGGATAGGGTGAAGAAAGATCATCCAGAAATGAGTGAAGCTGAAATTGTTGGCAAATTAGTGGGATATACGTCATGTGAGTATAGTTTTATCGAAAACTGTTCCATAAGGAAACAGATAAAATAGTGGGAAAAAAAGGTTTTGATTGTGGAAAAGTGAGGTTTTAGCTTGCCTGTATAAGCTTGACACACAATGTCAATGTTTTCAAAAGAAAGCTTAAAAACTTCCTATGTAATGAATGTTACTATGACATATCACAATTCATGAGCAAAAAGATAACGCGAGTTATGACTTCTGGAACTGCTGGAAAATGATTCCATGAAAATCAAAAGATAAATAGATAAATACTATTTTGAGTTTTCGACCAGTCTCAGAGCGTCAATTTCGATGGAATGTGCTTTTCAACTTTTTCTGTCAGCCTTTGCAGCACAACGTGTTCAGCCAGCTTAGCCGTTGAGCACATCAGGCTAATTGAAGGGTGATTCTAGGGGAACAGCGGGTTTTGACCCTATTTTGGGATATCCAGGAGGACTGAGTGCACATTTTTTCCCACTTTTGTTCTGAGATGGGGTTTTCGACCAGTCTCAGGGGCCTATTGTTCAATGGAATGTGCTTTACAACTTTTTCTTTCAGCCTTTGCAGCACAACGTGTTCAGCCAGCTTAGCCGTTGAGCACATCAGGCTGATTGGAGGGTGATTCTGGAAGAACAGCGGGTTCTGACCCTATTTTGGGATATCCAGAAGGACTGAGTGTACATTTTTTTCCACTTTAGTTCTGAGATGGAGTTTTCGACCCATCTCAGAGCCTGAATTTCGATGAAATGTGCTATTCAACTTTTTTTGTTAGGCTTTGCAGGACAACGTGTTCAGTCAGCTTAGCCATTTAGCACATCAGGCTAATTGGAGGATGATTCTGGGGAAACAGCAGGTTCTGGCTCTGTTTCGGAATCATAAAGACCACAGTGTGCTTCCAGTTGCGGGAGAAGTATCTCGGGGTGCCACAAATGCATTGCTGGGCTCAACATTCCATGAGAAACAAGTCTAAGTAAAGACGGGTGATGCCATTTCTCACGAGACGTCAGCTTTGGGACCGCCATAGAACTCATTCCCGAATATCGAAGTTATTGCACTTTGGAAAGCCTCCTTTACCTTCGGGAGAGGAGATGTCACCGCCCTCCTTTACTTGTGCTTGTCCACTACTGATGAGACCTATCGCGGTTCGGAACAGCACTGCCTGGTGTTGAATCATGAATGCATGTGTTTCGGCTCTAACTTTCGACTTGTTCAGTATCATACATGATGAAATTTCGAAAATAACTGTGTATATCTGTGAAATAGATCTTTCAATCATGAATCATACATAGCTCGCCATTCACTTTAATGTAACAGACACCATTCCAAGAAATCCACTGTAACGGTTCGGAATTTCTAAATTGATCTTGGACACACAAATTTTACCGTCGACTTCAAATTTATTTTGTTGTTTTTCTTGTGTTACAGGTGACGCATTGGCATTCACCTAGATTTCACGCCTATTATCCCACAGCCAACTCCTATCCTGCAATAGTTGCAGACATACTGAGCGGTGCAATAGCTTGCATAGGTTTCACTTGGGTGAGTATGTTAACCTCGAGGATTTTATTCGTTTTGAATTGTGCCACTCGACTGCTGAACATTGGCCTCCTAATCATAAAACCGATTTCGTCAATGAAAGAGAGAGGCGATTTATTTTTACCTGTAATCCACACTCGATCACTGGTTAATCCAACATTTCCACCTGTTTATACGTCTATCATTTATGTAACATAAAAAATGTTAAATATTTTCAAGGAAAAACGTTTTCACTGCAAGGTAATTTATATTTGAGTGTATTCACTGTACTTTATGCTGATAGAAAACATTCACAATTAAATTCGTTTTTTGTCATAAAATGTATGTAAGTTTCGTCAATACACTCTATACAATGAATATTACTGGAGTTTTTTCCCAACACCAAATCGTTATTTTTACACCTCGACACGTGTTTCGATCACCAAGTGATCATCTTCAATAGGAAGATAAAACAGTTTTATCTTCTGTAGTAATATTCATTACTACACTAAAGGTTCCAAACAGTATATCACAAGTACACTCTATACAAATTATGCAATTATGCAATTGAGACAATCTGCATACATGAACAACCTACCTTCTTTGATAATTAATGTTAGGCAAGTCATTCATGTACAAAAGAAAAAGAAGAGGTCCGAGTTTACTCCCTTGAGGGATTTGTGGTGGAACTTGCGGTTTAGGTCCCAAACAAATCCATTGGATTAATGTGATGATTGACAGACCAATGATCACTTATGGTGCGATTGCCTGGTGGTCGAAGGCTTCACAGAAAACGATCCAGGCGAAGCTCTCTGGCTTACAGAGAGAAGCTAGATGAACAGCTTGAACCACTGAACAGTGGTGGACACTGGAAGTAACATTCTGGAAATGACCTGTGACTTTAAAAACTCCAACTGTCAACTATGAACTACTTCATGAAGTACTGTTCCCGAGTAGAGAGGACTGGACCCTCTGGAAGAAAAGAATATTAGAGCACATAGTTGTTGGTTCACAGATGGACCAAAAACACCTTCCGGATCTGGAGCAGGTGTTTTCAGTCGCAGACCCAGGGCAGAGATATCAACCTGCCTGAAAACCTATGCGACTATAGTTTCACTATTGAATTGTGTGCATAGAGAGTGGAAGAATCCAACCTCATACACAAGTCAATAAGAATAATTTCGGATAGTCAAGCGGCATTGAAAGCTCTTGGCTCCTACCAAGCAACGTCTAAATTGGTAGCAAATTGCCAAAAACGACTCTCCTCGATAGAAAGACTTAACAGCTTGTCTCTGGTCTGGATTTCTGGCCATACTGTCCTGGAAGGCAATGATGGGGCTGCTGACCCTTTTGCAAAGGAGAGTGCTGCAAGCAGCTTCATCAGACCAGAACCTGTCACTGGCATCGCTTCAGGCTTTGCCAGACAAAGACTGAACATCTGGATGGCAAGAATATTTATGGACTTCTGGCAGAATCTTCCAGGATTGGCTCATTCCAAGACGTTTATGCACCCTTCGAAGATTGATACCAAACAGTTGTTGGACTACAGTAGGGATGAACCAAACAGGCCTCCTTACAGGTCACTGTTATTTGATCATTATATACAGATACTCGGAGTCTCGGTTCGGAAAATGATGAGATAGAGTACAGACTTTGTGCCTGCCCCGCTGGGAAACCAATCAGGTTTTTAGAGTTCGACAGAGCCGTACTCTTACCATCTGACCTATGACCACTCACCACACAAACTAATCGGCTTCGTTGAGAAGCTGGGTTTATTTGGTCGAGTGTGAATAGGTGTGAGCCACATTAAACCCTTGCGGGTTGCGGTGGAGAATCGATAGACTCACTCACTTTGGACCTAATCTAACCTAACCTACCCCCTTGGGAGGTCTTATCATTTATTCTGTTCTTGGAAAATTCTGTTTCATCTTTGTTATAGATGTTTCGATTTCTTATGAAAGAAATCAGCCGATCATTCACCCCGATTCGAATACCCAATGCATCCAACTTATTTTGCAAGATATGTGGATTGAGAACGTCAAAGACACGGGATTGTGAAATATTCCTATCACATAATTATTCCGTTTAATGTTATAGTCTATATATTGTACTAGGTCTGATATTACGAAATCCATGCTGGCAAGGGGTCAGCAGGTTGAATTTATGAGTTCGAGAGTCTCTCATGCATGCATCTCTCCAAAAATTCCGAAAGAGGACTGAGAATGGAGATGCCCCTATGATTATGTATCAACCATTTTCACAAGACGCAAGATTTGCAAAATTTCTGTACCTACTGACCTGGTACGTTTTGAGACTTTATCAGTAATTCAGGTGAAAAATAAAAAAAATCTTGAGTTTCGTACCTTCATAATCCAAAACAGGAACTGTTCCCAAACACCAGAACTACAACACCCTTCTCGACGCGTGTTTCACCAATAAAGTAGGCATCGTCAGGAAATGGAGTACCTGGTTGGATTGATGATAATAATATATTGATGTTGAAATCAAATTCAGAATGTTGCCCTTCTATGGATTTTTATCTTTTGTATTTTGAATTAAACACTTAACTATACCTGAAATATTATCCTCTTTACTGCTACTCACTTGAATTAGCAATTCTTTCTTATCCTCAAGTGATTCAGTTCTCCGACTGATTTATGGAACAGAGATGAAAGGACGTAGAATAATGGCTCTAACGCAGTTCCCTTTCGGCACCACAAAGAAATAAAGTTCCGTTGAGGGAAAGGCTCATTTCCTCTTTTGTAAGATCCTGAAAGGATTAACTGAAGCATACTCCAACAAAACCGAGACAGTTCTATATTAAGTCTTAACATATTGATTCGGTAGACTCGGTAATAAATGAATTAGATCGGTTGAAATAATATGTAATTATTAAAATGCGTTTTCAAAAATCCGGTTCACATGATAATTTTTTATTCAATAGATAATTTCATGCATATTTCTAATCGGTCAGAAATAATTCAGTCAATGAGTAAATTGATATCATGGAAAACCCCGGCTTCCAAGAAAATTTCGATCATTTGAGTCGTAGAAAGAAGAATATTTTTACCTACGTGCACGTATTTTTTTTCTTCATTTAATATCGTTCGTCATCCACCTGAAGTGTATAAAAAAACAGAAGTCAATGAAATATAGAGAACCATTGCGATTAAAGAAATCATTGAGAGGTATAATACTTGGGGTCTAACGCTTAGAAAATAAATTTTATTGATATCTAATAAAAGTAGAAATTGATTAATTATTTTATATTTTTTTCCATTGATGAATTTAACAATAGTAAGGCTATGTTTTGGACCATATTTAGCATAATTTATTTTTTATTTCGAAAACAGATAGAGATAGGTATAGGACATTATCAACAAAAAAGTATTAAAATACCAGAGCAATTCCAAAAATGTATCAATATACGGGATGTTCCATTTGAAAAAATAAAGTTGCTAGGACTTTTTCATGGAAGTGGCAACGCCGCAATGCTGAAAATACTTTAGATCGATAGAACAGGTAAGGAAATGTGAGAGGTGAAATTTTCAGAAAAATCATGATTTACGTTTTCCAGAAACGTCTAACCTACCATCTACCGTGAGTCACGCTGTATACATGAATACATACATGAATACATACACACATACATATATATACATAATTGAATTATAATTCGGATAAAAAACAAAAAAATAAAAAAAAAATTAAAGGTTTTATGGAGATCAGAACTTCAATAAGGGGATGGGAGCAGGACCTTTGTCAGTTCCGATTTGAATTTTGTTTTCTGATTCAATTTCAATAATTTCTCTAGACAATTATTATCACTATACTTTAACTCCTGAATGAAATATTGATTTCTCTCCAAATTTTGAGTGGTATGATTTAATCAATCTGTAGTTTTTTGGCTTGTCTTGTACTATAATCATGAATGATATCTATTTGATTGAAATCCAAATTCGAATGAATATGATTGACAGAATGAATGAAACAACGAATTTTCAATTGAAATAGGCATGGTGGATACATCCAAGTAAAAAGCACATATTGTGATGAAAACGGTCGCAATTAGGAAATTTTGATAGATCACTGCAAAACAGTAAAAAAGTTTTCTAAAACTAGTGGGCTCTCATAATAACTTATGGAATCACTGATCTTGTATGATGACATCTTGAACTGCACATATCATATATCAAAATTTCGCGATTCTATTGTTTCCTCTTCAGTGACGAAGGAGGTAACTTCGTATCAAGTAATACATTTTTCAGATACCTGATTGCTCAAAACTACTCTGGTTGAGCAGATGTGAATTGAAAATCTTAACAATTATAATCAGTAAAATTATCGTGTTCTCCAAGTAAGTTCTCNTTCTGTGATGGAGAGTACGTGTTTCCTTAGTTGACAGTGGCCAGTCAGAAATCCTACTGTTAAGCGTAGATTTTTCCTGGTTATCGCCAGATATTTCTTCTGCGCTAGCTTCCCAGGGTCGCCCAGGGTGATCCTGACAAGATTGCATCCTCAGGATAATGTTATTATCTACCGAGACGTTGGCTAAATCTTGGTGGCACTCTAATACTAGACCAGAGGTAACACGTTGCCTGTTCTAGGCTAATAGGGGTTGTCTGCTATCAGTGCAGATTGTTATGTTTTTGCCAGAAATTCCTTTCCTGGTTATTTTGTTGGTGGCGATTGAGATACCAGCCAGTTCTGTTTATATTGTCCTTGAAAAAACCTACAATATAGTTGTTGGCTATTCTGAGAAGTGAGTGGAATGGTGAATATTTCATAAATCCATAAGCTTACATCATATTACCAGAACACTGATCTCCATTTCACTACTTTTGAGCTCGATCCCAACTCTGTTTGTGCCATTCGCTATATTTTGTGACTGTTTTTAGAAAGAGTGCCCTTCATAATATATTCATCACTGATGCTTTGTCTCCAGTATCATCAGTTCCTATCTTCAGATCTGCAAGTGAGTATCTACAATTATCATTTATATCGGACTCTTGCAAGAACGAAATTATGTAGGCATAAACGAGGTAGGTCAAAAATATCTTTTCACTTTTGAATTCATCAATTCATTTTTGAAGATGGTGATGCAAAATTTCGATGATTATGAATGAGCCGTTGGTTCTCACCATAAAATATTATATAGAAGATGGATTTGGTTGAATGAAAATAATTTTGTTGTGACAGTACGCTTTCTGAAAATTATCATCCACAGCTCAAGCAGCAGCCTTGAGAAAGTTGGGTCTTTTCCCTGGAGTTTGGATACTAAGAAAGGCACCCCCAACATTCATAACCAATGATCATCTCACAACGTGAGGTGATTGATCATTAGGTCAAAAATCAAGTGCCCAGAATGGTAGCCTCATGCATTTTTTCCTTAATATTCCTGCCATAGTACGGCAAGTCGATATGATCTGAAAGATTGAGATTGGGGAGTAAGTGGTTTGAGGAGAAACTTCTTCATAGTTCGACGAGGCATTATAAATATTTTATAGGTTCGTGAAGACAAACCGTCTACGTCTTGATCTGGTAGTCAATATTACTTCTATAACTCCAATCAAACTGCATTCAAAATTATGACTTATTTTATTGAGGCTCATTCTACACACATAGTTGTTGGTTACTTGCTGTCACCTGTCGGCTTCTCATGGAACATTGTACTAGATTATAATAAAATAAATGACACATGTGACATCTCTCTCTCTTTTAGAAAGTAATAATAAAAAAAAATATTCTCTATACCTTAAAGGTTTATTTATGATTCTCCCAAATCGAGTAACCACAGTACCTTTACTAGTTCCACTAGATTTGTCTTCAAAGATTGTTGACTAGAACTGGGTAAACATAAATCACTGTTGTTCAAATAAGCAAGTCAACTGTGTTATCATTAGGGCTGGGTTCAATGATCAAATTCCGATCTTATAGGCAAAGAGGGATTTGGGCATGTTTTGATAAAAGACGAATTTCTTCTCAATATCCTAACAAATACATCCTTCACGAGATACGACCTAAGAGCACTACATTTCCCTACTATCTCCCCCTGTTGCCAATTCCACTTTTTCTTTTTGAAAGTAATACTCTCTCCCAACTGCAACCCTTTTCTGAACTTTGCACTTGTCTTTTACTAATTTCCGCTCCTTTGCAGATCTTTTCAGCGTTTCCAGTGTTGAATGTGAATGTTGTAATAACCTTTGTTGTACAGACATCTCCTGTATTCCACTCACTACTTTATCTCTAATTAACGATTTCTCCAAGTCACCAAAATACAAAATTAAATTATGTCCGTAATGTGATTGTCAAAATTTTCCCCTTCCTCTTTCATGCGGGTGAAAAACTTGTATCGATCAAACGTTTCATTTTTAAGTGGCTTACAGTGATATTTGAAAGCTTTTATAACATCTTCATTCTTCTGCCTGCTTTCTTCCGTCATTTCAAAAGTTTGAAATTTGATTTGAGCTTCATCTTCACCTGCTAGGTTTAGAAAAATTCTTATCTTAGTTTTTTCGTCTTTGTCAATCAGACCTGTTGCCCTCAGGTATATATCCAGACTTCTTAAGAAGACATCAAAGCTTTTGTGCACATTCTTGTCGAATAGCAAACTTTTTGGAGGTTTGAAACTTCCACTGTAATTATCCATTTTATAACTCCAATCAAACTGCATTTGAAATTATAACTTATTTTATTAAGGCTCATTCTTTCATTCTTTCATTAAGGCTCCTCATGGAACACATAATTCAATTGTACTAGATTATAATAAAATGAATGACACATATAACACTTACTAGCTTTCATTAATCTTAAGGTGGAAATGAATAATTTTGATTGTCCACGAAATGGATCCTTCAGAGCATAAGGTCAACCAGTGTCTTACAATTAATGTATCAATATTGAAGTTGGTAGTATTCGTGAAGCAGAATTTTATCATTAATATCACCGTAGTAATTCTATCTTACCTAATGCTTTAATAGCTTCTATTTTATTCGCAGGTAAAGCTGGACAGAACAAGCTGGAAAATGATTCCATGAAAATCAAAAGATAAATAGATAAGTACTATTCTGATTACTCCCATATTGATTCCAATTTAAGAGCCACCGGTAGACAGCTATTTCAGCCTAATGGGCATCGTCAGTACCGGGCAGGCGGTCCTCGATTGAAGTTGATATATTTAGACACCCAAATCTGTATTTTGTAATTTAAATTTTGTTCCGAATGATCTTCCAGATGACCTTCCTCTAAATTCGAAATAGTTGAGTAAACTTTTGTTTTCGTATAAAAAACGATATTTGTCAAAAAGAGAAAAAATATTGTTCCAAAATTGTCTCTTTAGATGTTTTGCTAATGATAAAACGGCCATCAAACCATCAGATCCTACCCAATTTCACGTTTGTTTGGAAAACAATTTTCTGGCCCACTACTTATCCAAAATTATTTATAAAGTGAGGAATAAGGACAATAACTACAATAAAAACTCTTCATGAAGGTCTAGTTTCTTTCAGATATAAACTGGAAGAAAAAACCCATTTGGAAAAACTTCTTTTGAATTACAGGAAAGAAAAATGTCCTTTCGAATATTCATTATGGAATTGAAACATATATTATTCATAGAAACGGTACACAATGTATTCATTATATATGAAAGAGTGTTTTCCCGCACTTTGAATCTGAAAAAATATTCAAATATCTTTACAAAGTGTAATTATTGTAGTTATCCGTTTATCCAGCAAAATGAAACTTTTTATGCTATGCTAAACTTATTTGAAGAAATCATAGATGCAAAATTCCTATTCAACACATTTATATTATGCCTTGATTATTTCCATCATATCGTGTTTAATACAACTTTATGGGAGAAAAGAAACAATATTGGACGAATTTTTTTGTATGGCAACGAATAATAAATACCTACATTTGATATTAGGTGTAAGATGGAATCAGGCACAAAGACTATTTTCTTTAAGAAGTGGTTCACTGATAAATTCCAGCTTCTTACAGTTCTTAAATGAACATACAGAAAAACAAAAAAGGTATTATTATGAAGTCACAATTGTATTCTACAAGAGAAGTTGAGTAAGTGAAGTTCAAAAAACATAGAACAAGTTCAAATAAAACGATTCCCCCAGTTTTTCAAAAATATACTTTATTATATCAAAACAGACTAATCAAAAAAATTGTATTCATGATATATGGTCGATAAAATATTCAATTAGATTGATGATTGATCGACAGTATTCTTTTATCTTGTGAGACCTCCGTTTTAATTATATTCCACATCATTTTTTCTTTTGAAAAATCACATTTCAACATGTTCTTCCATCATTCGGTTGATTTCATTGTATATTTCAGGCCAAAGTCATTCATCAGTTGAGAGAGCTGGCTTACTAGGTGGAGTCCAATTGCGTTCCCTTCAAACTGATGCTTCGAACAGAGTGACTGGAGAAATCCTAGAGAAGGCCATAAAAGAAGACATTGAAGCAGGATTGATTCCATTCTATGTAAGTAGCTACAAACTCTGGCTGAAAACCCCATTCCAATACCATTTTTCAATGCAATTTAATAAAGTCTTGATCTACTACCACAAATTTAGTAGTAAAAATTCAGGAACATCCAAAAACATTGTTTCAGAACCAGTTTCGTGAGAAATACACGAGTAAATATGTGTAAGTAAATTCTCAAAAATGACTGACGTTTTTTCCTCAATCTATCTCTTGCAGTGGTGAATGAAAATTATACTCGACATATGAGGAAAAATTTTGATAAAATATAAAGAATCACAACCTTGACGATTTTTTCGTTTTAATGNATTATACTCGACATATGAGGAAAATTTTTGATAAAATATAAAGAATCACAACCTTGACGATTTTTTCGTTTTAATGCAATAATATTCCTGAGAATTCAGTGCCTACTATTATGAAATTGTTCAGTCATAATCGGACTGGAATTGTCACAGTACATTTTCTATTTCATTTCGCTGAACATCAGTTCTAGTTACAGTTTTTACTTTTTAACACTAGTAGGAAACCAATTGAGAACTATTGATAGCAGGAGAATCATCATCTGGGTTTGGAATTCAGACATATAGGTTTTTTATTTTTAGGTTGTGGCAACATTGGGTACAACATCGTCATGCACGTTTGATAAACTTGATGAAATGGGCACAGTTTGTAATGAAAATAATATCTGGCTCCATGTGGATGCTGCATATGCCGGATCATCTTTCATTTGCCCAGAGTACAGGTAATTATTTGAAATGTTTGGTGATATGTAGAGAATATTCATATCATTTATATTCATGATTCATATTGAAGTGAATGTTGAGATCCAAGCACCAAGTTGATACAAACCTTTAGGTCTAATGATCGACTCAAATTTAAAAAGTAATTTCAGTAAAATTGAGAATTTTCATAATTCACTAAACACGACACAACAAAAAAACAAAATCATATACAACTACGAGAACCACCGGAGATTCCTGAAACAACCCCAAAGACAAAGTTAACCTAGAAAACTGAGGCATATAAAGGATCGCATGTGGAGATTGCAGGGGAGAATACGTTGAATATAGGTGAATATCAGTCAGATCAAACGAACACAAACTTCCACTTCGCATCAAAAAAACAACTTCAGCCCTATACGAACACCACCGTGATACACGTCACAATATTGACTTCAAAAGCTGCAAACAGATAGCGAGTGTACATCACCAGAAAACCAGGATCATAGGGAAGGCAATCGAAATTGAGAAGATTGGCATTCTAAACAAGAAATATTACGCACACTATCTCTCAGCTGCATTGGAAAACCATCATATTCAAAACCAATGCCAATACATCATCAACAGCAAACGCATCGCCCGGTACAATGTGCCTCCAGTCAAGCCAGACATATCAGACCAATCATATACCTCTACAACCAAACAAGCTCCCCATCAAGCATGCATGGTACCGACCAATCAGGACATTCCACGCCACAATTACAGCCTACGGCCTACGAAAGCGTATAAATGGACAAGCATCAATAAGGAAGACTTTACCGTTAGTTAGGGAAGCTATAGATTATGCTGTAGACGACCCCTTCTGATATAGAAGGACCAGACACTCTGTCGCATGAGGCCCTTATGTCCCCCGTTAAAAGATTAACAATATCTTCATCCAAACACCCCAGCCAGGCAGGGGTCCACCGCACCGTGAAGGGCGTACTGATGTCTGAGGACATTTATGCCGCCATTCCATGATCAGTCTTGACCCGTTTGTCTTTCTGACAAAACCAGTAGAAAGGGTAAGGGAGCCAAGCTCCAACCTGATTGTACCAAGATGACTGTCGGAAGGACGACTTTAGCTTCAAGTTCCGCGCTAACAAGCACAGCATATGAATATGACAAGTGCGATCTTGTCGAAACGTCGTGATTTTATAGAAGACGAACGGATGTACCTACACCCAGAATTTGACCATTCTACATACTATATAGTATATTTATGGCAAATCATGAATACGGAAATCCTTGTTCGGAGTTACAGAGATAAAGTCATCCACCAAAAAATGTGAATATTGTAGGTTAATTGAAAGCATGAATGAAAATTCAATGAGCTGAGGATTTGATGAGGTTTTTCACAAGTCAAACACCCTACCACATCAAATCATTTATCAATGTTATAAAAACAGTGTTTGGAGAAGAAACTTATCAATAGTAGGCTTAGATTTTGCAAGGCTTAGTGCCTTTAGAGACGATTGAACTTGGACCCCGTTAAAAGATTAACAATATCTTCATCCAAACACCCCAGCCAGGCAGGGGTCCACCGCACCGTGAAGGGCGTACTGATGTCTGAGGACATTTATGCCGCCATTCCATGATCAGTCTTGACCCGTTTGTCTTCCTGACAAACACCAGTCGAAAGGGTAAGGGAGCCAAGCTCCAACCTGATTGTACCAAGATGACTGTCGGAAGGACGACTTTAGCTTCAAGTTCCGCGCTAACAAGCACAGCATATGAATATGACAAGTGCGATCTTGTCGAAACGTCGTGATTTTATAGAAGACGAACGGATGTACCTACACCCAGAATTTGACCATTCTACATACTATATAGTATATTTATGGCAAATCATGAATACGGAAATCCTTGTTCGGAGTTACAGAGATAAAGTCATCCACCAAAAAATGTGAATATTGTAGGTTAATTGAAAGCATGAATGAAAATTCAATGAGCTGAGGATTTGATGAGGTTTTTCACAAGTCAAACACCCTACCACATCAAATTATTTCTCAATGTTATGAAAACAGTGTTTGGAGAAGAAACTTATCAATAGTAGGCTTAGATTTTGCAAGGCTTAGTGCCTTTAGAGACGATTGAACTTGGTTATACAAATGTGAGTTTGGTAAATTTCTCTTACTAATTGTTAATTCATGTCTGCACAGGTTCAATAACCTTGCGGATCACATTCCATACGCATCACAATGTCTGTCAAATCTATTAACGTTTTCATGAATCTCTGATAAAACTTAGCCTAATGCCAAGTTGAATATGAAAAAGGACGACAGTGCTCTTTGAAACCTGCTTTGGCTATTATTCTCATGCCCTTCTTCTGGCACCAAAGTCACTGATGGAATTAGCTAAATAACCCTAAATTAGAATTCTATATGACATAACTTAGTGGAGTGATTCATATGTTTCATACCCTTGCTTCATTTAGGCAATAATGATAAAAGTAAAAATTTGTTTAGGTATTTATTGAATTTCTTTGAAGGATAGTGCTTCATCTGACTTTATAATAAAATTGTAGTAACTCTTTGTTTCCAGATATCTTATGAAAGGAATAGAAAAATCAGATTCCTTCAACTTCAACCCCCACAAGTGGCTGCTAATCAACTTCGACTGCTCAGCCATGTGGCTTAAGGATCCTTCCTGGCTAGTCAATGCCTTCAACGTAGATCCCCTCTACCTGAAACACGACCAACAGGGCTCTGCTCCAGACTACCGTCACTGGCAAATACCTCTGGGAAGACGTTTCAGAGCTTTGAAGATTTGGTTCGTGTTAAGGCTGTACGGCATTGAGAATCTTCAAGCTTTCATTCGCAAGCAAATAGGTCTTGCGCACTACTTCGAATCTTTGGTCAGATCCGATGACAGATTCGAGATAACGGAGGAGGTCATTCTTGGTTTGGTTTGCTTCAGATTGAAGGGGGCGAACGAACCCAATGAAGCGTTACTAAGGAGATTGAATGGTAGGGGTGTTATCCATTTGGTCCCGTCTAAAATAGGGGATACGTACTTTTTGAGATTAGCCATTTGTGGCAGAGTAACCGAAAACTCAGATATCGACATTTCTTGGAAGGAGGTGAAGAATACTGCCGACGAAATATTATCAAAGAAGTAGTTCTCTTGAGCCCCCAAAAAAACGAGATGACCTGATCAGAAACGGTATTCTATTTATAGAAAAAAAAACGTATTTATTGTGATTGGTCATTCACCAAAAGTACCTCCTCTTTTCATAATAGAATCAACAAAGCAGTAACACTTATATAGTTCATTGGAAATATCAATTCGTAGAAATTACTTCCCATATTGATATGCATGTATTGAGAACGTTCCGAAAACAGCTTCAGTTTTCATGTCTCTCACAGATCAAAACTGCAACAATCTTTCTGATATACATCAATTAACTTGACGTCAGCAGGTGGTACTCTTGAATGTTTTCATCAATTTCCAGTTCAGGTGTATTTACTTTGAATCTACTCCTGAGGATAGCAACTTAGTTGGTGAGAGGCGCGTCGAGAAGAGTGTTATTGTTCTGCTGTTTTTTGTCTGATACATTATATATTTGTGGTTATAATTTCATCTCACTATAGAAGTTGATCCATATAACATTTATTGGTAGTTACTATATTCAAAATCAATTTATATAAGACCTAGATACGACTAGCGATAATTATTGCTTTATGTTATGAAAAAATCAGTAACATAATAAATGAATAATGGAAGTATCGGCACATCAAGAGCTATATAATCATTCCAGCGCTGCTCTAACATTTTAATTCCACTTTTATGGAACGATTCATCTTTTGCCTCAAAATATGCCTCAGTTTCAGCAATAACCCCTTGTTAGGAATCACACGTTAAAAGGTAAGACCTCGTTAATCCTTAGCTCGCACAAGTTTCGACTTCTGAGGGTTGTCGTTCGTAGGGGTGCGACAGCTGGTTAACGGAAAAACAGATTTTAAACAGATTTTAAACAGATTCGAGAGAAACTACTCACCGGTGAGCATTTTAGCAAGGTCTGCGAACAGCCAGTAGTCGCTGGAAGCTAAATCTGGAGAATACGGTGGATGTGGGAGCAATTCGAAGTTCAATTCATGTGGTTTTGGCATTGTTTTGATTGACTTGTAACACGGAGCATTGTCTTGATGAAACAAAATTATTCTAACGTTTTCTATCCTTCAGAAGCTCTAGCAGAAGTAATTATTATTATATCCGTATCGTTCAGGCGTATACTAGGTACGTGTATTGAATATTATAGGGCACGTACTTGTATAATTCGTTTTCACATCGATATTGCATGTTTGAACCTTTTTTGAAACGGAGGGAGACTTTTGGGAATGATTTTCATACTATACTGAAACAAATATCTTTATACGTCTTCACCTTTTTGTTTTTTGCCAGCTTTGTTTTTTGCTCAATGTGACCTGGGCCGGATTTGGGGGTGAGCACGCGGGGCAACTGCCCCGAGGCTGGGACGTCCCCGCAATAAAAATAAAAAATATCAAAATTTTGATGGGTTAGCAACTTTTACGTTTTTCCTTCCGAACATTTTTTTACATTTTCACTAATGACACTTGCAATTGTTATCGATATATCAGAAAGCGCAGACTGCAAATTACTATTTACTCTCAATTCATCATTCGATCGAACATTTCAATGGAAATACTTTTTTCAATGTGTAATTTGTACTCTTGAGTTGAAGAGAAATGAAATAAGGAAAGAAAAATCCGAAAAATGATGGATAATTGTGGGGCACCACTCCTGCGTTGCCCTAGGACCGCCAGACTTCCAAATCCGGCCCTGAATGTGACCATCCCCAAACGGACCACGCGGAATAAGACAATGAATTAGGAGTTAGTTTAAATTATTGTTGTAAATATAGAATAGTATAATAAAAACCAATTGTTTAAAACAGTACCAAAAAAAATGTATACTTAAGTGGAAAAATAAATGTATATATTCAAGCACAATCTTTCGGTGGGGGACCACCGTATCTCTTTGTCAGTTGTAGAATCCTCTCCGCTTCCCTTATCCCACTGAGCCTTGCCCCATGCACCGTAGAATGATGACCAGCGCAGGTGGCTTCTCCTGCGAATAGGAGTATTGGAGGTACTGGGTCACAAGCCCCTGGAACTGGACAACTCAGATCGCACTGGTGGCCTACATTAGAATTCAGGTTCATGTAGCTGTAGGAGCCGCAGAAGTAGGGATCCGATGCCCACTTAGATCTGAATACCGTGGAGGGATAGGGTAGAGAGGCGTCACCCGTGAACTGTCTCAGAACTTTGGTGATTCCTTCAGCAACTTCTTCGTCTGTGGCGTTTTCCATCACGATAGCCTCTGGACCGCTTATATAGGCGCACAAAACGTGTTTGCTGCCCTCAACTTCTTCTACAGCACTCAAGCCCTTGGTCCAATCTGTTCTATTGTGCAACTCGTCTTGGGACCAGGCGAATCTTATACTGCCATTCGACCAAACCCAAAATGGTCGTTCGTAGTCCAAAAACACTTTGTCGACACTACCGTATCCTGCAAGAGAACAAAAAAAGCTGTAAGGATATCCAAAGCTTTGAATATAGCGAATGAATTTATATTGGTTATTGTGAGTAGTTCAAACCGAATCAAAAAAATTGTAGATCTCATCGGAATCTCATCTTAGTATTTTTTTGTGACGGAAGCAGATAAGCTCTGAGCGTGATCTTGAATACACATTGAGCGCTTCCTATTTTTTAATTGGAATAAAA
>NW_019292626.1:38506-49944 GCF_000500325.1 Leptinotarsa decemlineata | reverse complement strand
TTTATTTCTCTGTAGTTGCCGTCCTATAAGGACATTTTCAAACGATTACAATAATTGTTATTTGAAAATGTCCTTATAGGACGAAACTGCAGTAACGTTAGTTACATATAAAAGTGGTAAAAAACATAGAGAGTTTTATTTTTCATTTTTCATAAAAATAAGATCAATAGCAACCTTTTTTGATGCCCTCAGCGAAACTATATGCGTTTATATGTTGATACCAACATATAAATTCACTATAATCTCAAATATTTCAAAAAAAACCTCACTAATGAAATTCATTTCGATTTTCACTATGAAAGGTTTACAAAACCGCGACACGTGTTTCGCTATACAATAACTTTCTCAGAGAAGACCACGGCAAAACCCTGAAACTAACCAAAACATTGACGCCAACAGTGAAAGCCTACACTTCTAAATTTTATTAGGGTTGCTGTGCTGACTTGATATCATTAAAAAAAGGGAACAATTATTTTACTCCTGTTAGGCTAGAACGACTTTGAATTTCAATATCCATTTTTAGACCTCAATTTTATGCCAATTTCAGGCTTATTTGGTACTAAATTCCAGAATTTTATACTTTTATTTTTAACGCAGATATCATTAAGCTAGTAGAACATAACCAGAGAAAAAATAGTTTTATTAAATCATTGCTTTAGGATTAAAATATTTTGAAGATTGTAGGCTCATTTACGCCTTCTATGACCCACTCGTCGACTTTTGCTGTGTTTTTTCTTAAATGTCTGGGCTCTGCTAACTTTACCGTTAAGCTGGCAAAACAAACTTCAGGCTCTTTTATTATGATACTGAACATTGTTTTGCTTCTCATTTGAATTAAATATTTGGTTGAGACACGCGATAAAAGCGGATATAATATTTGGAAAATATTCTACAAGTATGAGTGAGAAAATTTGACTCATTTCAGGCCTCTATGACCTCCCTTCGCCGATTTTCGATGTGTTGTTTTTATAAAAAATAGTGGTTTCTGCTAGCTTTGCCGTTAAGCTGTGAGGAAAAATCAAAATCCTTCATTTTTGGAAAAATTTGGGCTTGCTATAATCTTAGGCTCCTTCATTAAGATATTGAAAATATTTTGCTCCTCGTTTGAATTGAATATTTGGGTGAATACCTCAGATACACGCGATAAAAGCTGGAAATATTTTTTTTAATATTCATCAACTTTGGGCGAGAAGAAAGTATATTGATAATTTCATGAAGGTCCCATGATCTTCTATCACCGACTTTTGATCTGTTGTTTTCAAAATAAAATTGTTGAACTGGCAGAACCAAATAGAATTCCTTCACTTTTTGAAAAATATCAATTAACAATAATTTTAAGCTCATTTTATGTTCCTTCATTACGATATTGAACGAATTGAATATTCGGTTGAGTGTGGCGGAGATAGAAATATATTGAGAAGTTCAGTCTTATTTTAGACTCCTTTCACCCCTATCGCCGAAATTCGATGAGTTATTTTTTTGAAAAATCAGTGTATTCTGCTAGCCTTACAGTTAAGCTGGCAAAACCAAATCTAAATTCTTTACCTTTTGGAAATTTTCAACTTGCAATAATTTCAAAATGAGCCAATTGATAGTAGCTAGACACTAGCCCATAGAACAAAAGTTACATTGCTTCAAAAGGTGCTTTCACCCAGGGAGGTAGAAGCCACTACTTCTAGGGGGTGAAAATATAATCCCAAGAATAACTGTGAGAATCGATAAAAAAAGTAAGTCTATAAGCAAAAGTTTTAGAAAAACGTGTTTCGGAAAGTCAGTTGTTTCCGTGTTATCGTGATTGTAAATATTCAGTTTCACTGAAAAAACATATGTTTTCCAACAGTATTTTTTTCACATAAGTCAAAATATTTACATTTTACGAGATACGACTAGTGAGATATTTTATATCAAGAATCGAAAAACTTTGTTTTTCTAACAATTGCACCTTATATTTTCTGAAATATTTAGAAATCCTATAAAATAAATTCGGTAGTGAGTCTGTAACAATAAAATTAACATAGTTATGATGAATATAAACTCATTTTTACGTTTTCCTGGAAAAAAATCACTTCATTTTGGAAATTTATCAAAAACTAAAATGAATACTACAA
Organism: Leptinotarsa decemlineata; assembly: GCF_000500325.1. Taxonomy (NCBI): domain Eukaryota; kingdom Metazoa; phylum Arthropoda; class Insecta; order Coleoptera; family Chrysomelidae; genus Leptinotarsa; species Leptinotarsa decemlineata. The sequence goes on along the minus strand of NW_019292626.1, from coordinate 47,836 downwards.
AATATCAGGAGTAATGAAACTTCCCTTTTTTTCTTCCGAATATTCTGTATAATCGATGTTAACAGACACAATTGTAGAATTGGCCGCGGTGGTAGCGCGCCCGGCTCACGATCGGAAGACCGTGGGTTCGATTCCTGCCTCGACCAGATATTTTTCTCGAGAGAATTCATTTGGTTGAAGCTGCAACCATGTAAGGAATCACACGTTAAAAGGTAAGACCTCGTTAGTCCTTAGCTCGCACAAGTTTCTCAACTTCTGAGAGTTGTCGTTTGTATGGGGGCGACAGCTGATTAACGGAAAAACAGATTATAAACAGATTTTTTTAAACAGATGTTATTGTTGTAGGGATGTATGATTATTTTATTTGGGTTTTATGGTGCTTCGACATATTTGTTCAAAGAAAAAAAAATTAACGAATCGAGACTTCAGATTTCAACATTACCACATGGTGCAAAATATAGAAATAGAAATACATTGAAAACTGCACTACTAGAAGTTTACTGCTAAAAGTAGTGGTCGAAATTTTTCACCTCAAAATTCCCAGAAACAATAACCTGTAGAAAATTCTAATTTCCAGTAGTTGTATCTATTGTAATTTACCGAAAAATAAATTTTGAGAGAATTACGACAATTTTTTCAAAGTTCGTTGATATTGGAAACTCTCTGGTTTGGGACTTGACCTCCGTAGACCTGCGTAGACAAAGAGAGATAATTTTACATTTCGACTTCTGAGGGTTGTCGTTCGTAGGGGTGCGACAGCTGGTTAACGGAAAAACAGATTTTGAACAAATTTTAAACAGATTTTTTAAACTACTCCTAACACCACAAATTGAAACAAAATTTCCTCTGGATCACCAAAAATGGAGCAAACAAATTGACTTCCGATTTTGACAAACCTAACAACACTCCTGTAATTCCCCTTTCAGAAGAAGACAACAGAAACGAACGGAGCATTTACAGATCAGAAAACATCGAAGAAGAAATGAAAATCTCTTTCAAACCTTCAGGGCTTGTTGGGTTGAAAGTATTGGAAATACGTATAACAGGAGCAGTGCAATTCAATGTTTGTAAAACTCTAAATGGTTGATGGAATATTTAAAAAATGATGCCAGCGTGAAAGATATCAAGAAAATTGTTTCTAACACAAAGGGTACTCTATAGTCAAAGGTATCGCAGAAGTGGTCAAAAAACTTTGGTCAGAAGATTCATCGAATATAGTGGTAAACACTGTTTCAACAACTCAACAACTTCAATATTGTGGACCGAACCAATGTGTTCGTAATGCAGAGAAAGAAGAAAGTATACAAAATTCCTTTCGAACCATGAGTTTTCCCGAACATAAGTGATACATCTGAAGATATTTTCGCCAAGAGAAAAATCAAAAGAAAAGTCAAATGTTGCTATTGACTCTCTTCTGGAAGGTTTGAATATGAGTGATTTTTCTGCAGACAATGTAGTCACTTGTTTTTATAATCTCCATCCATTATTAAATCACAGTGGAAATACTTATTATACGAGTATAGCATATTGTGGACATCCGTACACCCACACGTGGCACGAATATAACGATTCTCTCATGTCTCCCATCTCACCAAAATCTGTTGTAATTGGGAAGACTTATGTTCTCTTATATGAAAAAGAGATATCTGAGTAGCACCTTTGATGTGATTTAGTTCAAGGTTTATTTTACTGTACAATGTTTTATATTAACAAGTCATGATGTAAATTGTACCACCAACATGTGATACACACGCTCCGGTGACAACTGTCAAAACTGTCCACAAACACTAGATCAAGATAAGAAAGTTGAAAGTGATGAGGAGCTCGATATGTAATTCAACGATATATCTCCAGAATAAAATATTCGTTTAAAATGCACCTTTGGTTGATAATTTGTCATCATCCGTAAATGAAGAATATTTATCACGTGTAGCTGAGGTGATTACAGAAATATTTGATTCATACTAGTGGCAAACAAAAGTTCAATACTGTAATGAAACAGAATGAAACTTATTGCAAATTGAAATTCTCCAGAAAGTAAAGACTNAAAAAAGGAATTTTTTGTATATTTCTCATTAAGGTGTTTATCAAGGGTAGAAATATTATGAATATTGGAGTTACAATCCAAATTATAACTTCATCCAAACAATATTATTTATTCTATGCATATGAATCGATTCGAGCAAGACGAAAAAAATTCATCATCATCAAAATTTCCATAAAGTGAAAATTTCGATTTATTCCTGCCAGCTCAACGATAGAGCTATCAGGATCCACCATTTTTTGAAACAACACATCAAAAGTATGCGATGAAGGGGTCATAGGACATTGAAATGAGCCTAAAATTCTCAATATATTCCTTCCTCATCCGTAAGAGCCCAGACATTTAAGAAAAAACACAGCAAAAATTATTCGGTTTTAAAGGGATAGTAGATTAAATTTATTCAGTAGTATTCTGTTGTTGATGCCTTGTTCAGGGTAAACTCCTTCTAGCTTGTAAGTAATATATTTCATGAAGCATCTTTGTATGAATTCGATTTTGTTTATGCGGACATTGTATATAGGTGACCATATAAGAGAGGCATATTCCAGTCGAGATTTGACGTATGCATTGAAAAGAGTTAAAAAACTGTATCTGCTACGAAAGTTCTTACAGTTACAATAGATGAGACCTAGGATCCATTTGGCTGAGCATGTTATTGTGTCATAGTGTATGGAGAAACTCAGTTTAGGGTCAAATGTGACACCACGATTCCTTTGCTGAGTGCTTATTAGAAGAGGCGTGTTATTTATGCAGTAATCATGAGAAATAACATTATGTTTAAGGGTGTATTTTGAGTATTTGTTTGTGTCGAGGGGAAGATTATTTTTGGTACACCAAAGGTACAAAAAGTCAAAGTCATTTTGAAGGATTAAGCCTCCTCCTCTGATGTAATGGGCCGGAGATTTTTGAATCCTCTGCAAAGAGTAAGAAGTTACTAGAGAGATTATTTCCTATGTCGTTGATGGAAAGTGAGAATAAAAGAGGTGTTAAATTGGTTCCTTGAGGGGCACTACTGTTAGCAATAGATTGGAACGACTTGTGACCTCTTTAACCAACGAATAGGATACGTATATTGATAAGAATGTTATCATCCAACCTGTCAAACGCCTTCGAAAAATATGTGTATACAGAATCGATTTGTAGTTTGTTATTAAGTGCATTACTTACTGATTGTATGAAGCACATCAAGTTGGTTATTGTTGATCTTTTGCTAAAGAAACCGTGTTGATTGTTTGAAATTAAATTCTTAACATCAGGAAAAATTCTGTTGTACAAGCACATAAGTTATAGGTCGGTGGTTTTGTATATTGTTTATGACACCAGCTTTGAAAATTGGTCAAATTTTTGATATTTTCCATTTTTTAGGAAAGCATCCTGTACTCAGTGCTAGATTGAAGATTGACTGAAATGGTATGGCTATACTGTTAGAAAAATGTTGTTGAAATCAACAAAATAAAGAAACCCAGTAAGTCCACTAGAACTTTGTGAGAAAATCACAAATTTTGATATTGACAATATTAACAAACAAAAATTTGTAGATTCATTCAAAATATTTCATCATTTAATACATTAAGAATGGCTTCGTTTGCTAAAGAAGTTGGTATTTCAACAACAAAAATATGGATAATTCAACTGGAGCAACGGTATATCAAGCATATTTTTTGTAATTTTTACAACTTCAAATGGTGGAACTAGTAAAACTTATTGAGGATTTTCATTATACATTATTACTGAATCAACACTGAGTTGTGATGCATTCGTCATGGTGTTATTATCAATTTGTCAATCTAATATTGCTAGAATAGTTTTATATTCTATCCATTTGTATGTTGTTATGTGAATAAATCATGTTGAATCATTAATGATTTCTTGTTGATAAATCAAATAATATTTATGGACCACACCAAATATTGCGTTATAATGTGAACAAAATATTGTTAAATCTTGTTGAAGTATAACATAATGTCGTTAAGTTATATATGAACTTATGAAATGATGTAAACAAAATGTTGATGTATCATCAATGAATTTTAGAAATATTGAATAATATTGTTCACTTGAACATAAATAGAACAATGCCATTCAAGAGCTTGGTAAAAATGAATGTCAAATACAAAATGGCATTTGAAAAGATAGTCGAATCCCTCAAGTACCTATTGTTTTTCTAGCACTCACAATGTGATTATCGAAGACCACAAAATAACCGACAATATTTCCTTCATTCATTCCCACAGCATGTAGAAATGGTTGTAGAGATGGTTTTCTTCCAAAAATATTCTGAATGGGCATTTCCGAATGTTGAAATTTCAATAGTTTTTCTACTGTGGTTTCTCTTTTCTGCTCGTTTTCTTCCAACAGGAGTTGGTGGCAGAAGTTCATCCAAAACCAAGAGGCATCTGGTGCTTCTATCCCAATCTGTAGAAAAAATAATTTTTAATAATAAGATTTGTTGACAATAAGCACAGAAAAAGCTCGAATTGGATAAAAAAATTGAATATATATCTGACAGTTGAATATGAATACTCACAATTCTCATTATTACTGATCAAGGTCCCATTTGCACAACTGTCTTTTGATAAGTGTCAAATAATTTGTTTATGTATCCTGGATATTTTTTAAGAAATAGATTTTCTTCTTTGGTCGTTATTAAGTGAAACTCATATGAAATCTGCAATAAGACAAGAAATACATAATACAAATATTTTATGAACGTATATTACACAATATCAACAGATTACTTTTCCAACAGTACAATTGATAAATATTGAATTTTTTTCACATGTACATGCAAAACATAACATGATGAAAACAAGTCTGAAATATAATTTCAATACAATTTGTTGGTATATCGGCATACAAGTATTATATTGAAAAAAGGTACATACTTTCATTTTATTGTGGCTAACCGTGCAAACGATCTAGCACACGACTTTACAACTGCTCAACAATTTGCAAATATTATATATAACTCCAAACTAGACTCGACTCGCCACTGAACACTTGCCTCACTCTTGCAAAAATATGTTTTATACTGATTTGTGTGAATAATATCTACGAATCGAGACGTCGTAAATATGGAATTTGAAACTACAATGAATTTTTATTATTTTAAGGCTCAGCCAGTGGTCCTTGCACTGATATATTTAATATATTAACATTTGTGAATCACAACAAATAGGTTATATAACAAATTGAGTAGAGTAGAGAAAATCAACGAAATGTATCTTTGTAATTGTCGATAGAAAATCCATTTCAGTAGAAACCATACGTTTAACCCAGTTATCGCCCGTTTAAGGAATGACAACCAAACTTGCGCTAGATAAACATTATCGAGATCTTACCTTTCAGAGTAAGATTTCTACTCTGTACGGTATGTTATGTAGTGACAATAATTCAGAAGTGATGAAAGATTAAATAAAAAATGAGCTACCGACATGGCTCTACAAATCACTTAAAAATTACGTTAACGTTATATACTTTGATTTGTATATTTTTCGATTATTCATAGCTACAATCCTACAGATGTTTATCATTATCAATAAATGGGTATCTTGCACCTGACTAGTGAAAATTTCACAATCAATTGATATTTTCATACACGAATTGTCATTTATTTACGAAGGAACATGAGAAATTATGAACATAATAGAACGGAAAAATGTTAGAAATGATTTATAAAGTAAACAATCTCAGTCACATGAAAATTTGTAATTACCAATTTACAGTTAATATGAAAATACGTTTCAAGATTCAAAATGAAAACGTAGGACGTATAAAAAAATTGATACAAAGACCCTCATGGCGGGACAGGTGTGCCACATCATCAAGAGTTTGACCATGTACCTGTGTCGAGAAGAGTAGAGCTACGCCAGGCACAGGACCAGCCTCACGTCGCACTCGGACAGAGTCTGGGTCCCGAAATCCCTGGGACTCAGGTCCGGGAGGCCAGGTGGCCGTTGCGGCGTCCTGAATATGCGGAAGCGGCTGTCGGAGCGCATGCGCACGCCACCGCAAGCACCCGCCCTATTAAAAGAGGACACAGCCTGTATATGGCCATTACTTCATACATCTTCAAGCAACGAAAAGTTTCTGATTTCGCCTAAGAGAAGATAAACCACATTATAATGAAATAACTATTCACAGAAAAAAGTAATTTTGATTTTGGAAAGGGTTGCGTTCACTGACTGGACACCCTGTTGTAAAAAAACAATTATAACCGCCAATAAACATCAGAATACTAAGTAAACTACATCCTGTGGGAGAAAAAGTGGTACTTTCCTTCATAGTAATAGAAATAGATATTTCCTCAGCAGAACAAAAATACTGTCTGTCGGCGCTCTTTTCGCTAACCAAGTTAACATCATCAGGAGACTACTAACTTAGTTAGTGCTTTCAGTAGATATAGTTCAACTTGATTCCAAAACGTCAAAGTACGTAATTTTTTGTTCTGAAAAATATTTTGAACTCATTGTTGAATTTTCAAATACAGGAAAATACTGGTCAAGGATACTAATTGTATTTTTATTATTTTCTAATTCAGTACAATTAGGAGTCTTTAACCAACTTTTGAAAATGTTGCCTTAGTTCCCATTCGAACTCATGAATGACATTTTTAGAAAAGAAAGTTTTTTTTTTGTTACAAGGTTGGTAGTTTCACTGATGAGACAAACGTAGTTGAAACAGACATGCATACAAGGAATGTAATACCAAAGATGATAAGGTATCGCCTTACATTTTTATTAATTACATCATAAGAATTTATAATTTTATTTCGCAACGGATTGGATGTTTATAAACATGAATTTTAAATGCACTTTTTATCTACTGACAAACAATAACAAAATATTCATATCTAACCAATCGTACCCATAGGTAAATTTGTTTGTTGAGAGGTAGCAACCTCATTCATTTTTGTCTAACACCAGTATGCAATATTTTAGTAGTTGCTCGAAACATGCTGTGTTATCCTCCAAAATTTCACACTCGTTAGAAATTATTAAAGGGAAATTATAAATATTCAACATTGGAATAAGGTCAGTAAACATGTTTAGTGATCATCTGCATAACTATTTTAATCTTTAATGTTCAGAAAATAACAATCTATTTTTAATAATTAATTACGGGAAAAAAACGCTATTTAGAGAGCTGAAACAAAGTGCATTATTTTTCAATTTGAAATTACTACCAAATGAACTGTAAACCAAAAATCATGAAACAAGCCCATTGTACAATAGGTGTTGCCATTCCGAAAATTCAGCAGGAACTAACACTTCATTTCCAATTAACCTATCAATTTCTTTTTCAAGTTTCAACTTTGAAGCAAATGGTACAGGTCATTTGTGTAATTTTCAGTTATGAAATTGAGCGAATATTTCTTGCATTGGGGTGCCAAATCTCCTTTTTTGCCACATGTGTGATGATTGCAATTCTTATAAACACAAAAACTTGCTAAATGATTAGTTCTGCCACATAGAAAATACTTACTTGACCGTTGTCGAGAAGTGTTGCTGCTTACCATCTGACGGCTTCTGCAAGTGTCCTTCCCCTTGGAACACTGACTCCTTGATTGAAGCCAATATCACAATTTTTTAAAGATCACTGTAACGTCAGAAAATGTCTCTCATGAGTATATCCAATATATCTTCACTGAATTTACAAGATAATTTATCCTCGCCTCCCAATCCGTATTAATTTTATTCTCTCGAAAAAGTATGATTTTACTGGAGAAAAATGTATCTTTAACAAATCGACAAGTACCTGTTAGGTTTTTGTGTCTGGTAAATCAGGTAAACATACTATAACTATAATCGCTTTTTAACTCGGAAGATTCTCACGGACAAAAGTATGATTAGCCGTTTTTCCGGGTTTCGCTCCGTGTTTTCTGTTTTTGATCATCACAAGGATTATTTGGACAACATTTTGGCAAAGTCTCATTCGCCATCTTCTGGTGATGTCTAGAGTCTAGTTGTAGTTGGCTCAGACCTCATCTTTTCTGTTTCGTCAATAAGAATTTAGAATATTTTCATGATAATAGTTTATGATTAATGGAAGTATTCTTTTACAGCCAATAGCACTACTGGTTCTGACACTTTCCATTTGTCAACAAGTCAGGGCAGCATTGACGATGACATTTCAATGGAAAGTACAAACACTGGGACTGAACTTGGCGATGCCTTATCTACCGCACGTGATAAAAAACTTATGTCAAAAGCCCTTGACAGTATGGCTAGACTCCAAGGCTTAAATGGGACTGGCTACAGTGTATTATCTAGCGACCAAAAATGTTTTGACTATGATGGACCCATTCTTCAAGATCAGCATATAGCATTCAACTTATTAATTCCAGGACCTGTTCCTCCCTATTTGAATATACATTATATATGTGAAAGCGGATCAAGACTGCTGTTCTTGTCTGTTCATTGGGCAAAAAATATACCAGCTTTCCAGTTTTTAAGGTAACGAATTTTCCATTTCAATCCTTTACTATTACTCAANGGTCCTGGGCGTGTAAATTTAAAACAATTTATAATTTTGGCGAAATTTATTGACTTTAAGTTCCTCAAATAAGTTGCTACATTCATTGAAAATGTCATCCACGACATAAGAAATACATTGCAGTAGGGGAATACAATTTTCAACATTTTTAGGTCAATATCATCAACACCCAAATATTTTCTTTTATATTTTCTAGAAATTGCTCAAGTTGTTTTAGAGATACGTGATTGAAGTTTTCCAGAACATTCATATTTGTGCATGAGTTCTCGTTGAGTAGGTGGAAGAGATCGAGTAAGTGATTCATTGATTTCGAGGGTTTGCCATGATCATTCCACAATGAGAAATCTCTCCAGAGTTTCGCAATGTTGTGTTCAGTACTTAGTATCTGGAATTTGATGTATATAATTGTTTCATTTATTATAGCACTATTGAGAAATGTCAACTTTTCATCTGAATTATTGAGATTACAGATATGCATCCAATTGATACGTATGGCATCATCTTGAAAATTTTCTTGAATGAAATGGGAGTAGTCTCTATAGGTAATACTCTTTGGAGATATTTGGATGATTGCAAAATCGAGTTCACAATATACTAGATCAGGGGTCTCCAAACTACGGCCCGCGGGCCAAATCCGGCCCGCCAGTGTCATCAATCTGGCCCGCGACAGCCAATGATTACCTAATTGTTGTTACTATTGCTGTGATATGTTGAAGAAGAAAACACAGAATGATAATTACTCGGTTTTATTTACTTGCAAGGTAAAACTTAACGACAGAAATGATGACAAA
>NW_019292626.1:5411-37935 GCF_000500325.1 Leptinotarsa decemlineata | reverse complement strand
GTTTCGCTTCCTTCGCCTTTCCTACGCAGACTAACTCGCAGTTGCGCCGCTAGCCTTTTTATATGCAATTATTACTGCCATCTCGAGGTGATCGGAATACACTAGCTAGAACCAGAACTTTCTGGAATCAACGCGGTAATTCCAAATATTTAATTACGCCTAATGCCGCCTAGCGGGTAGCTGAAAAAGATAGTACATAGTACCACTACTCGCCACTAAGTGTCACAATACACAATAATAATTGAAATGCAAAAAAAACATAAGTTTGCTTAGGTCACGCACTTTGCGACTATCCTAGTCTAGAAATATAGTTAAGGGCAGAAATTGGCCCTTGGAACAGACTGAAAAAATCATTATGTCCCGAAGGCTTCAAAGTTTGGAGACCCCTGTACTAGATGATCAGAGAGATTGAGCATACTTTATGTTCCAGAGTGGAGTGATCTGATTGTGTCACTCAAGCATATATAATGATGATAAGACTATCAGAAGTGCTTCAAATTCTTATAGGTTCTTGAATCACCTGTTTGAGATTGAAGCATTGGAGAATACTTTTGAACTTGCGATAGCCATAGGACGTCAGTGTTGATGTCAACGTTTTGCTCAATGTTTTTTTATATTACCGTGACATAGTGCATTAGGAGTTGTTGGTACATGTATGGTCAATAAGGAGTAGTATCATGAAGTTATGGTCCGCTTACTAGAAGCAATACGAAGAAAACGTCCATTAATGTATGCCATATGGTGTATGGCTTTTGCATCACGATAATGTACCTGCTCATTCGTCATTGCTTGTTCGAGGACATACCAAAAATGGCATATCAGAACTGCTTCGAGAATTGGATAAAACGCTGGCACAAATGTATTATATCTGAGATGGACTACTTTGAAGGGGACAAAATAGAAATTGACGAATAATTAAATATTTTTTGAGAAAAATGAAAATCAATCTAATATATTGTTTAAAGTCATCTGGTGTTTTATGAGATATCAATGAGAAAAACCAATATCGGATGCATTATTAATAGAAAGTAAAACCCAGCCATTGGGAGGATGGATATAACTCTTAACCAGATCCTCTACTTAAGAAGACATCATTTAGTATGTCGACCGTTGACGTCCAAATTAATAATGGATATGGAACAACCAGATGGATAAAAATCCTTTACAATCAAACAATATCACAATTGAGACTGATTCACCTCTAGTTCCTATAGTCTTCTCTTCTTAACCATACATCAGGGATATAACACCTAAGTTATGCAGAATCTTCAAATAATACTGATCGGAGGTCCGATTTGCGGACCTCCGATCGGAACCTTGCGGAACACCCAACTCAAGTTAGGTGTGACGTAGACGTCCTCACTCCTCCAGTTTTTGTCATTACCCAGTCGACCAATCAGCTGCTACTGCGCATACAGTGGGAAATTCAAACCACTAGATGAGCAAGCTTGGTCCAAGCGCAAACTCCCATGAATTTTCTTATGGAGCTAAACTTTTTGCAATTTTTGGTTCAAACAGGAGTGGGGAAAAGTGTGATGTCATCGATGCAGGATGGAATGAGTATGGGAGAGATTCAAGGGTAGGGCCCCTTGGAACTCCGCCCCTCGGCCCCCTTAGTACTCTGCCTCACCCCTCGGGCCCCCTTGTCACGTTCCCGTCAACGTGCGATCCCTCAATGTGTACAGGGTGTTTCAAAATACATCATTAAAGAAAAAAACATGGTGTCGAAGTGTACAGGGTGCGTCAAAATACATCATTTAAGAAAAAAACATTACAGTTTAACGTTCCAACGTGCGATCCCTCAAGGTGTACAGGGTGTCTCAAAATACATCAGTGAAAAAAAAACATGGCGTCGAAGTGTACAGAGTGCGTCAAAATACATCATTTAATAAAAAAACATGTTGGTTCAACAGAAGTCACTGAGGAAACACTACCAAAACACACTTTTGTCTATTTTCCACAATATTTCTTTATTGTTGACTAGTATCGGCTATTACACCATTTTCACACCAGAGTTTTGAAAATAGTGTAATAGCCGAAACTAGTCAACAATAAAGAAATATCGTGGAAAACAGACAAAAGTGTGTTTTTGTAGTGTACCATCAGTGAACATGAATTTCCACAAAATAAACAAGTCGTCAATCAAAGAAGTTCAACAGAAGTCTAGCATTCCAACTTGTCAGCAGGATATTAAGTCGTATTGTTGTTAACTAAGTTGGCATCATCATGAGAAGGAGGAGATGGCATCAAAGGTGTCGAGGAGTTACGTATTTTGGAGTTAACATTCGAAAATGGGGGTTTCGACCGTTTTACGTGCGTTTAGACCGTTTTACGTTCGTTTAGACCGTTTGCGTGCTTTTCAACCGTTTTGCGTGCGTTTCGACCGTTTTACGTTCATTTAGACCGTTTTACGTGCGTTTAGACCGTTTTGCGTGCGTTTCGACCGTTTTGCGTGCGTGTATTCGTTATCGTTTCATCGTTATTGTCGTGGCCGTTTTCGTGTTTCAATATGACAACCATCTATCACTCAACGCGTTTCGCTAACCAAGTAAGCATCATCAGGAAATGACTACAGTCCATGCTTTGTCGTATGAAGGTTCATTTTGCAAATTTTTAGATTGCTGAATGGAAGCTTGTGGAACGCTCAGCCTAACTTCTGTTACAGAGTGGTGTCAGTCAGCCAATCAGAGGAATCAAATATCGGTCGGTTGATTATGTTAGATGGAATTGAACTGGAGAATGAGGGTCGAATAATAATAATAATAATTATAGTGATAAAACATTAAAACTTGTAAAGTGACGTAGTGAATGTGGGAGGTGGTGGCGTGGTAGAAAATGTGTGATGATTTGTGTTAATGAATGAGTTATTAGAAAAAAAAAGAAATGACTCAACTGTCAGAAGGGCACTAAGTTGTATATTCTCCAATAATGATCGGATCGTCGCGTACAGCACGTCAAAAGGAAGTATAAGAAATGCAGAATTCGTCGACGAGAGAAAACAAAGATGGCGCAACATGTCAGAAAGGCACTGAGTCACAATTTCGTTAACGATAGTTGGATCGAAACGAATGCAGAATTCATCGACAGAGAAAAAACAAAGATGACGTAACATGTCAGAAGAGCACTAAGTTGTATATTCTGTCTGTTTCTGTTCAAAATCTGTTTGTAATCTGTTTTTCCGTTGATCAGCTGTCGCCCCCATACGAACGACAACTCTCAGAAATTGAGAAACTTGTGCAAGCTAAGGACTAACGAGGTCTTACCTTTTAACGGGTGATGCCTAATAATGATCAGATCGTCACGCACAGCATGTCAATTGAAAGTTAAATTTATGTAAAATTCATCGACAAATAAAAAACAAAGACGATGCCAACAGGACACTAAGCCGCATCTTCATTAATAATGTTTGGATCTTAACATGTAACACATCAAATGAAAGGAGGGAGAGTATAGAATTCATAAAGAGAACTCAAAGATAACGTCATGTCAAAAGGGCACTAGTTCACCTCTTCGCAGACAGATTATGATGTAGAGCACATGAACGGGGCATGGATGTTGAAATTGATAAAGAAACGTCATGGTGACATGTCAAATAGTCATAAGGTGTGATAAAAAAATTTCGGAATTCGTATGAGAAGCATATGTAAAGTTGTAGAGATCTAGAGAAAAATTGTGAAAATTTGATTACCCTCCATCGACATATCTTTTCGTTTCATGCAAAAATAATAAGGCCTATATTTCTAAGCCAGAGTTCAAAAATTGTATGATCTTCAAATGAGAATTTGGTGGCAGTCGAACTGAGGAAACTGCAAGTTTATCTAAATAAACTGATACAAGTAGGATAGACTATCTTAGACTAGGCAAAGACTACCATATACGATTTTCATTATGGGTATATGCGCCATCTATTCGGAGATAATTGTGTAATTCTCTACACCAATGCAGATAGCCTGATTTATGAAATATGCAATCAGAATCCTTATGAAATCATACGTCAAGATTATCACAAATTTTTTGATACTTCGGATTATCCATCCAACAATTAGTTCAACGTTCCTTTGGTAAATAAAAAGGTTCTCGGGATGATGGAAGATGAGAATGACGCAGTTCCGATGACTGAATATGTAGGCCTTAGATCGAAATTATATGCAACTAGGGTGTTGGTGACGGAGGATGGTATCAATAAGAAGCGGCAGCAGTTGGTAAATGATGGTTATGATGAGGATGAAATTAATCAAATCATCTCATGCTTGGAGGTTATCAAGATGGCAAAGGGGGTCAAATCTTCTGTGAAATGCTTGATTATGTGAATTGCTTAGATACTTGGAAGAATATGAGTATCACCCAAAATTTGATTCGATCCGATAAACATCAAGTACATTCCATCGCCCAATACAAGATTGCCCTCAGCCCTGAAGATGATAAGTGTTATATAATTCCAGATTCACATAATACGCTTCATTGGGGTCACTATTCTATCCCTCAAACATCAAATGCTATGGATATAGACTATTAGACCATGATTATTAGTATATATGTATTTGACTGCAGTTCAGCTGAGAAAAGATTTATATATTATTAATGAATGTTCAACTAACTACTTTGTTTTATTAGTAAATTGAGGTAGAGATTGAAAAAAACTTTATTAGCAGCAAAATGTGTCGATACTTGTAGAATGTAATTGTGAACAAATTGATGAAATGATTAGATATCAATAAATATTCTCTAGGATATTTTTTGAATTTATGAATAATTCCTTATCACGTTAGAAACTTCCAAACCCATTCATCTTTTCGGTTCAACCAACCCCTCACTCATAACTAACATGATGCTAATTGCAGTCTACCAAAGTAAACTGATTTCTTATTTTTACCAATATCCTAATACGAAAATATATGACGTTATCTTTGAGTTCTCTTTATGATTTCTATATTCCCCTTCCTTTTATTTGAGGTGCTGCATGTTGAGATCCAAACATTATTAATGAAGATGCGGCTTAGTGCCCTGTTGGCATCGTCTTTGTTTTTTCTTTGTCGATGAATTTTGCATAAATTTAACTTTCATTTGACATGCTGTGCGTGACGATCTGATCATTATTAGCGAATATACAACTTATTGCCCTTCTAACATGTTACGGCCATCTTTGTTTTTCTCTGTCCATGAATTTTGCATTCGTTTCTATTTCATTTGATGTGCTGCACGTTAAGGACAAACTGTTAACGAAAATACGGCTTGGTGCCCCTATTACATAATACGTCATCTTTGTTTTTTTCTCTGTCGATGAATTCTGCATTCGTTTCCCTTTCATTTGATGTGCTGCACGTTAAGATCCAACTATCGTAAACGAAATTGTGTCTTAGTGCCTTTCTGACATGTTGCGCCATCTTTGGGCGGTCGGTAGCCAGGCGGTTCAACGTGGGTGCTTTGTTCACTCACTCGAATTGACTGTCGTGTTGGTCGGTGGGTCAAGCCCTAGTCTGAACTATCGATTTTCACTTGCTATCGTCCAACCCGTGTTAGGAATCAAACTTTAAAAGGTAAGACCTCGTTAATCCTTAGCTCGCACAATTTTCGACTTCTGAGGGTTGTCGTTCGTAGGGGTGCGACATCTGGTTAACGGAAGAACAGATTTTAAACAGACAGACAGATTTTTGTTTTCTCTCGTCGATGAAATCTGCATTTCTTATATTTCCATTTGACGTGCTGTACGCGACGATCCGATCATTATTAGCAAATATACAACATTTCCACAATTCACCACATATTTTCTACCACGCCACCACTTCCCACGCTGACTACGTCACTTTCCAAGTTTTAATGTTGTATCACCATAATTATTATTATTATTATTATTCGACCCTCATTCTCGAGTTCAATTCCATCTAACATAGTTAACCGACCGATATTTGATTCTTCCATTTTGATTTGCTGACTGAGGCCACTTTGTAACAGAAGTTAGGCTGAGTGTTCCACAAGGTTCCGTTCAGTAATCTGAAAATTCGCAAAATAACAAAGCATGGACTTTAGTCATTTCCTGATGATGCTCACTTGGTTAGCGAAACGCGCTAGGCGTTAAATGACTGTCTTATTGAAACATGAAAACGGCTACGACAATAACGATGAAACGATAACGAATAAACGCACGCAAAACGGTCGAAACACATATAAAACGGTCGAAACGCATGTAAAACGGTCGAATACTTAATTATATAACTCGCAGATTCCTGTCCCACCGCCAAACGTGAGTAAGGTAGTCCTAATTCGTTACCCCTTCGTGTGTTGTAGTTATGGCACATATTATTTTTTGTGTAGTGAGCTTCATGGAATGAGCTGACTTTCCCCAGAAGGACAATCCCTAAGATAAAATAGACTGCATAGTCCATAGTATATATCTCGTTCAAATCTCCTGTAGAGGATGGTATATTTCCAGCTCTTCTTCAAAACGGATTGGAAATAATTTTACCTATTCTCATAGAATTGTATAGAGCTAGTCTGGCGTGGAACTATATACCACCCAGTTGGTTGGCAGCAAGGGTGGTATATATACCTAAAGTGGGTCGGAAAGACCCACACCTTGAATTGGTACGACCAATCAGCCTTACATCCTTCCTGTTGAAAGGACTTGAGAGGATACTGGACGGACACATCAGGAGGGTGGCATTATATGCATCCCCACTGAATAATCACCAGTACGTTTATCCAACCGGCAAATAGACAGATTTAGCATTAAACAACTTTGTAGAGAAAATTTCCCGATCCCTTGACAATACACTACCTAAATCTATATCTCATCTCTGACTAGGAAAGGTATAGAATCAACCAAAACTGGCTGGATCTATGCCATGCTAGTAAACAGAAATGCAACTACGACTCTTCAAGGCGAGGCTATCAGGTTCATGGTCACCAGTGGCTGCCCTCAAGGTGGGGTACTATCTCCCTTTCTGTGGTCGCTCCTATTGGATAGTCTGCTTGATGCCCTCGGCAGAAGAAAAGTTGATCTTCAAGCTTATGCAGATGACCTTGTCATCCTGGCAAGGTCCACGTCGGGAAGGGTAGCTTGTAATATCCTCCAAAGCGCGATGCATGTCGTTCACAGCTGGTGCCTGAGGGAGCAGATTCCTGTCAGCAAAACTGTGATAATCCCCTTCACCAGGAGCAGAAGATTGGACGATCTAACGCCATTTTTCCTTAATGGTGAGGTCATTCCATTTGGAATGGAGGTGAAATATCTTGGCATTGTCCTTGATAAAAAACTCACATGGAACGCTCACTTGGAAAATGTTTTACACAAAGCCAGACCGTCCCTATGGGCATGTCGAAGGATTTGTGGTAAAACTTGGGGTTCAGATCCCAAACAAATCCATTAGATTTATGTGATGATTGTCGAACCAATGAACACTTACAATTGCCTGGTGGCCGAAGGCTTTACAGAAAACTGTCCAGGAAAGCTCTCTGGCTTACAGAGACAGGCTTGTCTGGCCATCAGTGGTGCCATCAGTTCCACACCGTCAGCTGCCATGGAGATCCTTCTAGATCTACCTCCTCTCCACATTTTTCTGGAGAGAGGCTAGATGGACTGCATATAGACTTGTGCACATTGCCAATTACACAAATGCATTTAATGCAGAGTGCAACAGTTTGTTAGTTGACACTGGAAGTCACAGCATTCTGGAAATGACCTCTGACTTTATGCCTCCAACTGTCAACTACGAACTGCCTTATAAAGTACTGTTCCCGAGTAGGGAGGAGTGGATCCGCCGGGATAAAGAAATATTAAGAGCAGATAGTTGTTGGTTCACAGATGGATCAAAAACACCTTCCGGTTCTGGTGCAGGTGTTTTCAGTCGCAGACCCAGGACAGAGATATCAACCTGCCGAGGAACCTATGCGACTGTATTTCAAGCGGAAATTTACGCTATTGAATTGTGTGCGGAGGGATTGGAAAAATCCAACCTCATACACAAGTCAATGAAAATTTTCTCGGACAGTCAAGCGGCGTTGGAAGCTCTTGGCTCCTACCGAGCAACTTCTAAATTGGTAGCAAATTGCCAAAAACGACTCTCCTGGACAGATTGTCTCTGGTCTGGATTCCTGGCCATATTGTCTCTGGTCTGGATTCCTGGCCATACTGGCTTGGAAGACAATGGGGTGCTGACTCCGTTGCAAAATAGGTTGCTGCAAGCAGCTTCATCGGACCAGAACCTGTGTTTGGCATTGCTTTAGGCTTTGCCAAACAAATATTGAACACGTGGATGGCAAGAAGATTTATGGACTTCTGGCAGAATCTTCCAGGATTGGCTCACTCCAAGGCGTTCATTCACCTTTCGAAGATTGATACCAAACAGTTGTTGGACTACAGTAGGGATGAACTACGATGTCTAACAGGCCTTCTTACAAGTCACTGTCATTTGAATCTTCATATATAGAGACTCGAACTGTCGGAAGACAGTGTTTGTCTCCTCTGTTTGGAAAATGATGAAACAGCAGAGCACATACTTTGTGCCTACCCCGCTAGGGACCGAATCAGGTTTTTAGAGTTCTGCACAGCCGTACTCTTACCATATGACCTGAAAGACCACTCACCATACAAACTAATCGGCTTTGTTAAGAAGCTGGGTTTATTTGGTCGAGCATGAATAGCTGTGAGCCATAATAAACCCTTGCGGTTTGCGGTGGAAGGTCGAATAGTATATTAGTATATTAATTTTAGCACTTCCAGCGAGACAGTTCCACGTAACTGTTTTATTACAAAACATATTCTGCTCAGTTTTGTTACTATATTTTCTATTTGTACTTCCCATCTTAGTTCCTGATTGATGATTAGACCTAAATAGTTGAAGTGACATGCTTAATGGAACTGCTTTCCATTTTTATAAGAGGACAAAAATCATAGGAAATATTTTTTTGCTGGAAAATCATAAATACCGTTTTGGTGACATTGGCTTTACACCACTTGGAGAATTCATGTGATACTGCATTTGCTGCTTCTACGGAAATAGATAACTTATTTCATGCCATCATTTGAGTTGTGTCATCTGTGTCATTTATTATTGTTTTTTGTGACATATTTGAATTTTCTATATCACTAATGAATAGTATAAAAAGAATTGGAGCCAGGGTTGAACCCTGCGCAACTCCCATTGAAACAGAAGCAGGATGTGACTTCATCGAATCAACCATTTGTGTCCTATTTTATATATATGATGCAACCCAGTCATCGGCAACTCCCCTGATTTCAATTATCAGCAGTTTTTCCAGGAATAAGCTATGGTTCACCGTAACGAATGCTCTAGTTAGTCTAGTAAAATCAAAGAATAAGTCAACTGGAATTTGCTTGTTATTGAGACTTGTAAATATGCTGCTGTA
Source organism: Leptinotarsa decemlineata (assembly GCF_000500325.1). NCBI lineage: Eukaryota > Metazoa > Arthropoda > Insecta > Coleoptera > Chrysomelidae > Leptinotarsa > Leptinotarsa decemlineata. Next base: position 28,569 of record NW_019292626.1, on the reverse strand, counting down.
AAGTTCATTTATTGCTATTGAAGTTGATCTTTGCTGCCTAAAGCAACGTTGGCAATTAGGAATGAGTCTGTGGTTGTCAATGAAATTCACCAATCTCAGAAAATAACTATAATCGATGACTTTTGCAACTTGTGTTTGTAAGCAAACATCACTGTAGTTAGTCACTTGAGTTTTAAGGCCTTCATTTTTATATTTGTATAGGGAGCAACTTCGACATTTAAAGTGCTTCCGGATATATTCCTTCTATGAATGATTTGATCTATTATATGCGATATAGGATAGCAAATTAAATCACTTAAAGTTCTTAAAGCTTTACCATGAATTTCATCTATATGTAGTTTTCATAATTACATCTTGCACTTCATTATATGTTGTAGGATACATAGATAATAAAATATTGGAAAGGGGGGATAACTTGAGTTCATCAATATTGGGGTTGACTTCTTCAATTCCCAGGAAAAATTCATTGAAGTGATTAACAATTTTACACTCATCTGTAATAAGTTTATTATTGATAGTAAGCTCAAGTTTATTATTTATTTTTGCATTTCTTGAGTTATTTCTGATCTCTTTAACTATTTTTCAGCTTTCCTTATTTATACTTTTTTATCTACTTTTATATCTTCTTTTTATAATTTCATTTGTTGTATTCCTGGCTAACTTTGAAAGAGCACATACCATTTGATGTAATTCCTTGATTTCTCTATTTATCCATGGTTTGTCAGAATTTTTTCTGTTACCTTTCATTTTTTTCAGTAGAAAAACCTTGTAATGATTATAAGGGTTGTATGGAAAGCATTATAACATTCATTCACATCAGTAGCTGTATACACATCTTCCCACTTGAAAAAATAACGTCGGCCGACGCTGGTTTTCTCCGATCGACTACGAGTTGGTCAAGGTCACGCTCAGCCCCACTTGCATCTCTCTCGAAAATTCTGGAGCGGCACGTTTGTTCGAGAGTTTCTCTATCAGCATCCAGGGAGTCCCAACTGGTTATAATGAGTGATTTTATTGCTGGTATCTTTTTGGCAACACTGTTTTTGACAGATCACGCGTAAATTGTGTCTTGTGTCATTGTCAAACTTGTTCAGTTTGGTCTATAATTTAACACGAATCGACTTACGAATGAACAACGCTTGCAAATTATTGAATTTTATTATCAAAATTCATGCTGGGTGAAGAAAGTGCATCGTGCACTTCCTCCAATTTATGGGCAGTTTTGTCGGCCTACTGAGGGAGCTATTCGGAAGCTTGTGACTAAATTTCGAACCCAGTTTACATTATTGGACATTAAACCACCAACACGCATACGTAGAGTGAGGACCGAACAAAATATTGCGGCTGTATCCGCCAGTGTTCGTGATAAGCGTGAAATGTCGATTCGCCGCCGTTCGTAGCAATTGGGCATCTGTTACTCCACTACGTGGAAAATTTTGCGAAAGGATTTGGGTGTAAAACCTTATAAGATATAGCTGGTGCAAGAATTGAAGCCACACGACCTCCCATAACGTGAATGGGCGCTGGGAAAGTTGGAGGAAGATCCACATTTTTATCGAAAAATTGTGTTCAGCGACGAGGCTCATTTCTGGTTGAATGGATACGTTAACAAGCAAAATTGCCGCATCTGGAGTGAAGACCAGCCACATGCATTGCAAGAGTTACCGATGCATCCCGAAAAAGTCACTGTTGGGTGTGGTTTATGGGTCGATGGCATCATCGGCCCGTAATTACTTCTTCAAAGACGACAATGGCCGGAACGTTACTGTGAATGGCGAGCGCTACCGTGTGATGATTGACGACTTTTTGTTGCCCAAAATGGAAGAATTGGACATGCCTGACATGTGGTTTCAACAAGACGGTGCCACACGGTATGCGAATCAATGGCTCAGTTGAGAGCCGCCTTTGGTGAACAGTTTATCTCACGTTTGGGGCCCGTCAATTGGCCGCCTAGATCGTGTGATTTAACGCCTTTGGATTATTTCTTGTGGGGTCATGTTAAGGTTTATGTCTACAGGGATAAACCAGCAACGACTGACACCCTGGAAGCCAATATTGAAGCATTTATACGTGAAATACCGGTCGATATGTTAGAGAATGTGCCAAAATTGGACCTTGCGCATGGGCCCATCTAAAGTGGAGCCGCGGACAACATTAGCATGAAATCATCTTCAAACATTAAATTATATTGATCGTCCTATCGACTCCAATAAAGATTCCATTTTTGAATTTTTTTCTGTTGTTTTGAAAATCAAATCCTATATCTCTTAAAAAATCACCCGTTATAAGCGTTGCCGCTACGTTGGAGATTCATGTGTGGCAGAAATATGAATATCCTCAAAATAATAATCAAATTCTTAATTGCCTTATCTTTTCATGTAGTCCTATTTTATTTACGGTATTTTTTTTACTACAAAATCCAGGTTCATTCTTTTTAAAAATAGATGAAAGTGAGCAGTTTCCCCTTTTTTAAGTCAATTTATTGATAATGATTTTAACGCAAAAACTGCACCCACATGTCAGGACCGAACATACTGAGCATTTTACCAACCAAGTTACCAAACCCATGATACAGATCACACTTTGTGTTGAAAAGAGTATTACAATTCTGATGTTTGGAAGCAATGTTTGTATTAGATCTATTCAACGCCAACGGGGTTCCAGTCCTATCTTTAAATGCGTTGACAGTTGAATGCTTCAAAATGGATAACTATTGACATTACTTCATTTCCCTTTTTACATTCTATATAAAAAATAATTATGTCTTGAAGAATTCTCATCCCATACAATTTGACTATTCTGACGTAGATGTAAGCACTAATACAGAGTTTAAAATCTGTTTTTCCGTTAACCAGCTGTCGCACCCCTACGAACGACTACCCTTAGAAGTCGAAACTTGTGCGAGCTGAGGATTAACGAGGTCTTACCTTTTAACGTGTGATTCCTAACACGGGTTGGACGAAAGCAAGTGAAAATCGATCGTTCAGACTAGGGCTTGAACCACCGACCAACACGGCAGTCAATTCGAGTGAGTGAACAATGCACCCGCGTCGAACCGCCTGGCTACCGATTTACTACATGGGCTGAAAAGTCTCTGGCCTAACACATAGATGACGCTAGTCTTATTGTATTCACTGCTTTTTCAATTAGTACTAACCTTCAAAAGAAATCTCTTGAAATTTCATTATATTCTACTCATAAGTTTGTGAGTTATTGTGCTAAGAGTGACACTACTTTTGTTATTTTCAAAACAATGGATCAAAAGCACTTTCGTGTTTTAATTTTACACTGCTTCTTGATGGGGAAAATACCGTTTGTGCGAAGCAATGTCTTAAAAAGTGTTATAAGGACTCAGCTTCATCAGAAACAACAATAACACCAGGAAACAAAAAAAGTCAGTGGATGAAACATGTATCCATCACTTCACTCCGGAATCAAAACGATCGTCATCTGAATGGAGAGCAACTGGTAAACCTCGTCCAAAGTGCTCGAAAGCACAACAATCGGCTGGAAAGGTTATGGCCTCTGTGTTTTGGTATGTGCGGAGTTTGAAAAGGGAAATACCATCAACAGTGAATGTTATTGGATCGTTTGAAGGCCGAAGTTGCAAAGAAATTACCGCATATGGCAAAGAAAAAAGTCAATGAAAACAATGACAAAACTACATGAAATGAACTTCGAATCGCTTCCTTATTCACCGTATTCGCCAGATTTGGCTCCCAGCGACTACTGGCCTATTTTGAGATAGAAGATTAATCGTTCTACAAAAGTGGTATTGAATCGTTAGAGCGGCGCTGGAATGATTGGTGGCTCTTGATGGAGATTACGTTGATGAATAAAGCCAATTTTGAACAAAAAAACGCGTTTTCTTTCTTAGGCCCTGGACTTTTCAGGCCATGTGTTATTTAGCTAGTTTGAAAAATATCTGTGCTGAAAAACTTACCCTTGAAAGTGTCCATTTTCAGTTTGATCAGGAACATAAATTAAATTGGTATGAAATTTTCTCATCCTGAGCCTGCCATTCAGCAGTTTCATTTTTAAAAGTAATCGCATCTCTTTTCAGCTGAAACAAAATCATACATACTTTTTGAAAATGTTTGATAGCAAGATAGACTAGGCAAATTACTGAAGTTCACTTGAGTTACTTCTAGACCATAATGTTGATTCTTTCATGCGTTTTTTAAGTAGTAATTTATGGAGTTGATTGTTTAAATATTTTTTTCCTAACAATGAACAGAAAACAATGTCGATTTATGATTATTTGGGTAATATTGATTGACATCATGTTTTGAAGCTGTATTACATAAGAAATGATATTACTGATTAAGAAAAAATGAATCAATTATCTAAATTAAATAGGACACAAACCATAACCAAACAGTTCAGCTGTTGTCACAGGTCACTGTTGCCAATATGAAAATTCATCGTTTCTGCGTAGCTAACTTCATGTTTTATGAATCGATTTTTCTGTGCAAAATGTTATTTATTTTTTATGAAACGTGTGACATACATATTCTCGTGATTATGTTTTTATGATTAACTCAATAAAATAATAATGTGTTGATAAATTGGAATGATGGTGTTATCATCTAACCCATTATTCGATTTATTCCTTTGAACAAAACCAGATTATACTCATCTCTTTGTTTNTTCAAATTTAAACTATTGCACGAGAAAATAAATCAAAGTCGCCTCACAAACTGATGTGGCACGCATAACAAAGAAACGTTGCAATTGCGTTGGTTTTATTTTAATTGAAATTGGTAGTTGTGAACATACCTCTTTGGGTGAATTTCATCAAAATGAATTATTATAACTTTCAAGTTGATGTGAAACTGTAACAAAAAAAATTTGACATGCATGTACTGCTTGCTACCCATGTGAAGCCGTTTTGAGTCGCCAATTTCCAATAATAAAGTTACCAATAGTGTGCACTCAATTTCGATAAAATTGTATATTGAGAAAATCTTGAATAACAGAAATTAGTACTACTATAGTAATCGCAATTAACCATTTTTTTGTTAACCATTTATTTACATTTTTTTTAGCCTTGAAACTCAAATTGTCCTTTTGAGAAACTGCTGGTCAGAATTATTCACACTTGGTTTGGCACAGTGCTCCCAATTGCTGTCACTATCAACAATTCTATCTGCTCTGATTAGCCACATTCATGCCTCAATTGCACAAGATAAAATGTCAGCCAACAAAGTGAAGCAGGTAACAGATAATATAGTTAAATTACAAGATTTTGTTACCAGTATGAATACATTACATGTCAATGAAAATGAATATGCGTACTTGAAGGCAATTACTTTGTTTTCCACTGATAGCCCAGATATTCTGTTGAGGAAACCAATTGAGGAATTACAAGAGAAATCATTTCAAGCGTTGAGAAGTTATGTTGGTGACAGTTATCCAGATGATATTGACAGATTTCCAAGGTATGTTCACTTGATAAGCCATTTACTCCATATGTGATAACTATTTGATAATTAGCATACAAAATTTCAGTTGTGATGAGCCATAATCTGCAATGTCTATTGGTTTTTGAAGTTGTATGATAATCGTTTTCTTTGAAATGTCCATTAAAATAATCAAGGTATAGATAGTATGATTTTGAGAAGATATTTTGTTGTTAAATTGAAAGAGGATTTTTTTTGGGAGAGATTAATCGTAATGTTGTGCAAGAAATGCGTGTGTTTTCGTTTTCAAAAGTTCAAATTGATGCTATTGAGGAAATAAGTTTATTCAATCTAAAACTTCAAGAAGTACACGCTAATACACGTTAAAAAAGCTAGAATTGCATGAAAGTGAAATTTTATATCAATTCCTTTCCTCTATATCATAAGATCTGTTTCAATTAAATAATTAATATTTGGAGAACATACTGAATGGAAAAAGTGTTTTTCACGTAATTATATTTTCATATGACACGACACGTGTCGCTGTTTTGTAAACTGTCAAGTGGAAATCTCATCAAAGGTTTTTTTGATATGTTGTATGGAAGTAGTTGTTTCGAAAGTGCATTTTTTGTAATTCAATGTTCTTCTGAAACTAGTTGTTTTGAGAGGGTTCTTTCTTTCAGTTTTTATCTGAAAGAAACTTCTGTACACAATCTACACATCTTTGTTAAGAGTTCATTTTGAACTTGATTGCTTTCTTTCTTCTCAATATATTCAATTATGGATGTTCTTGATAAATTCCACCACTGATATTCAGTGGTTTCAGAAGTGCTGAGTATGAACAGACTCTTCAATAGCACTACAAATAAAAAAGATTCAGCAAAAATAGAATTTCGAAATTTTTGGTTTCTCTGATATACGAGTATCTCCGGAACCAAGAGAGCTATAGTTGTCTTTTTGGTATCATTCATTAGTACCCAAAAATGAGCAAATCTGCCCGAATATAACCTAATCTTTCTCTTACCATTTACGAGATCCCCTCATACACCTCGAACTTCAGTGTCTAAGAACTCTTTCACCTGGAGAATTGTTTTTACATGGAATAAACTTCCTGAGAATGTTTTTCCAAATGGGTATAATCTCCAGCAATTCAAATCCAATGTGAATCGCTACTTTCACACAGACACCGCTCTGAGAGCGTCTTAAGGATTTTCCTGTAGTGCTTGTGTTTTGTCCTCAAAAAATAAATATATATTTATTCATATTTATACTAGCTGACCAGGCAAACTTTGTTTTGCCACATGAACTATTTCTATCAGAACAATAACACTTACAAATAATATTGATCCCTTAATGCTATAGTGTGTGCAATATTTTTCGTTAGTCCATGTTTAGCTAAAACAAACAAACTGGATGGTTCGCCTACACGGGAGCATGCCACATATAATTGTCCGTGTGTAAACATGGTGTGCTCAAATCCAAGCCACAAACGGATATTGTTTGGCCTTGGGACTTATTAATAGTCATTGCAAATACCACTCTTATTTATTGGAAATTGCACACGTTTAAAATGAATTGGCATTCGTGGTATAATTATATTTTCACCTCGAAACTTGCCATTCAAAATGCTGGCTTCGATAACATTTCTCAATCATTTTTTAATGACTAATCACGTGGCGTCCGCACAGCCGTGATGAATTTAAATTACGTAGCGATCCAACCTTCAGTTGTAAATTATGCCTGGCAAATCCAATGAGTTCAAAAACTCTGTTGGATAACTCACAGCTTCAGTGGCATCTCAAACTGTATCTACCCTCGATAGATAAACAATAATAGTGATCGAAAACTGTGTAAGGAGTGAGAGAAGGCTTTTTATGTGTGAGAGACAGGAGACTGGCTTCGTTCTCATCCCTACTCCGTGCTGTTTACTGAGTGAGAAATTACACGCTTGGCGGGTATAACTGATCTATGATCAGGGTTTAAAATGATGAAATTACTAAAATGGCTATCAAAAAATAGGGGTTGGTGATAAATGGGCAAAAATTGAGTGTCATAAACACAAAAAAATTTGTAGAAAAAAATATAAAAATTTTTTTGGGGTGGGACACCCTTATCACTTAGGGGTATTACCTACTGAATTTACATATGAAACTTCATGAAAATCGGTTGAGCCGTTTCAGAGTATGGCAACTAACACCATTACATGAGAATTTAATATATTAGATATATATTCTGTGTTTTTACCTTCGCTGGGACAAATTTCACGACGTTTCGGCGAAGTCTCATTTCCCTGATGTTTGATGCTTCAGTTCTCGTTGGGACCTCCTCGGAACGCCTGGATCGTAATACCCTGACATATCAAGAATGCAATCGCTGTCCAAGTCATTTGACAGATCAATATAAAAGGAATCATCAAAGCTGCATTAACTTGTTCAGCTTCTTTTCTCACTGCATCGGAATCCCCTTTCGGTTCTTCCTTTGCCGGACAAATGGTCTCGTTTATGTATAATTCCATAGTTTGCTCTTCCATAATAGTCACTTCTTGGCTTATGATGACTTTCCTCGTCGCTGGATGAAATTTATATCATTTGGTAGTTTCATTATATCCTACAAGGATATGCTTCACTGATTTCTGATCGCACTTATTCCTATTGTCATTAGGGGTATGGACCATGGCCTTACTTCCATGTAGCCGATAGTTACTTATATCTAGTGTCTTGCCAAACCACAGTTCGTACAGAGTTTTCAAAATCCCAGAAGATGCTGAACGGTTTCTGATGTCGCAAGCCGTCTTGCATGCTTCCGCCCATAAAAATTCAGTAATGCCTTCATTAAACATACGGCGAGCTTATTGGCGCACTTTTTTAGTACGATGACGGGCACTTCAGGATCAGCCATCTTGTTGATATTAGGCTGTTTCAAACAGCCTAATGTGTTTCTCGATGAAACATACCTTCATAGTGGACATACATCTGCCAAGAACTCGACGGATGATAAAATATGAAAAGAAATTATAAAGAAGTCATGTTCCATTTGCTACCCTAATTAAAACTAATTATTACGACACTGGCCGAAAAGGGGCTTATCGTAATCCAATAGTGATTTAGATAGGAGACTCTATATCTGCGCGATCGCTCTCCATCAGGGATCACGCCGTGGCGTGTACTGTATCTTCTTTGCTATAGGTATGATCCGGCCAAAAGACAATACTGACACCTTCGAATAAAACAAATGACAGCGGGAAACGTAGGTAATTCCCTGCACAAGATACACTTACAACTGTGGGCAGACGTTGCATCTCTGCGTCTTCGCCGGCCTCGCATCTCACGTCCCGCGCTTTTTTCACGGTGGTGGGGCGCGGCGCGGCAACCAACTGCACACCACCTGCTGAATTTTAAATCATTCACGGACTACTATTTTGGCTTCTGCGGACCACTAGTTGGGAACTTTTGCATTACACAAACATACTACTTTCACAAAAAATCGTAGAAAAAATTTAATAAAATTCAAGAACACAGTACATGACTACTAACAGAATTCCAAAGGAACATAGAATATTCTCCCGTGTCCACCTTTGTCCAGTACAAAAATAAATCACAATCAAATACGAGGGATGTGTAATGGGAGCTTCAATATCAAGCATCATAGCACAAGTTTTACTAGGGGATCGTGAACAAAAAGTAATACTTGAATTAAAATCGACCTACCCTTATATGCTAGATATGTTATAGATTCAACTCTACACGGAATAAATGAAAAAATCAAAACCTAATAGTATACAAAAGATACTTGGTCAGGAATATATATGATATATTCAAAATCAGACTACCTTCTGACCCCAAAAAAATCCGTTATCTTAGGCCTTGCAAATAGAACGATTTCATTGTCCGACCCTGATTTTAACCAATTGCAATGAAACACTGTAGATTTAATTCAAAATAACTATCCTAATAAATTAATTACCAAAATGTTTTTCTTTCACAATCAAACTTCAAAACAAAAAGAAAACACAACTACATATACACTACCATGCATAAACGACTTAACAAACAACATCTCAGAATAAATAAAACATAATAATATAAAAATAGGACATAGAGAACATCATACTCTCAAAAAGACCACCTTCTCACATCTAAAGACAAAGACACTTTAAAATCAAAACCATCACCTAGTATATGAAATCCCATTCAAAGAACAAAACTGTCACGAAAGTTCTAGCTACAGGAAACACAAAAATTTTGTTGCAGAAGTCTTAAAATCAAAACTCCTTGATAGATGATTGGTAACTAAAATCTGCGACTTTGCATTCGTGAATATATTTTATATTAAATATATAAATTGGTCGAGTATTCCAAACTTCCTCAATATTTTCTATAGATAAGTGCAACACAACCAAATGCTTGCTTGGAATATTTGATTTTAAGACATGTATAATTTCATCTCGGACATTAGATTGTTGAAGATGGATTTATTGGTACCGCAAGTTTTCGGTATTGTTCAATGTACCATTTAATCGATTAGCAAGAATTTCAGTGAGTTGAATAAAATTTGGCACCTCTGACGTAAAATGAATTGCATTGAAAACACTTTTTCGTCACCAGAACAAACAGTTTAGAGTGTCTTCGTAAATCCTTGACTTTTCAGAAATATGATAACTCAAAATTTATAGTTTTCCATTCGAATCAAAAACATTTCAAAGTTAAATTTTAAAGTGGCTTCAAAATTGCTTTCCGATCTGAGAATATCATAATTCTTTCCCTCCTCATGTTCATATTTCACAGTTCCATCGTTTTGAAAACAAATTGTTGCACTGTTGATTGGGCTATAAGAAACAACCCTAATATGAACCTTTTATTGGATGTGATCGAACTGAATTGATTTTACTTTGTCCATAGTCAGTTTCGAAAAGTCGTCTATCTTTCTGAATATATAATTTGGTGAATTTATTCTGCACATATCTGAAATCAAGTGTAATGGGTTTACCTAATTTTATTGACATCGCTGATAGGTAAATATTAAAAATGCTCGCTTTACCCTCGCTTTGTATCACTGTTAACTGAATGACTGCAAGAACATTACTAATGATAAAACAGAAATGAAAAACATCAGTAAAATATACTGTTACATTTTTGACAATAATTGACCACAGTGTACAGTTAAACTTGAAGACTTATCTAAAATTGAACTATGGTTTTTGAATTACTTTCAATTCTAATTAATTCGTTATTTAGGTGCAATTTCAAGTTATTTTCAACTAGCGATACATCAGTATTGCTTCCAAATACTAGCGCTAATGATTTTTTCACATTTGGCAGAAGAGAAAGCTGCTCTGCTACATTTCATGTAGTTTCTAAGTCACTGTTGAACTTTGTAGCAGAGTTTTCAAGATCATTAACATCAAAAGGGAGGTATGGCTAAATGTCATCAGCATACATGTGAATTTTAAAATGTTCAACACAGTTATGAAATTGGCTAGTATGAAGTGTGAAAAAAAGCGGTCCCAGAACTGAGCCCTGAGATACATCAAATATGACATTTCTAGCTGTGGATAATTTATTTCCAAATTTAACGCTTTGTGTACGATTCATGAGATATTACTGACAAAGCTGAAGAGATTCCTGCTAGTCGTGCTTGGAAATCTTTTGTTATTCCGGTCTCACTCCTTTGTCAATTCATTCCCGTACAGTTTTCAAACCCGGTTGTCTTTTGCCTTACTTTGATATCTTGCTTCGTCATGGAGGTAGTGTCACCCTCGGAAGCTGTTCACGACCGTTCCACACCAAGGGCAGGTGAATCCTCACATCTTCTATTCGTATCCCTTGGCAAGGGACTCTTACAGGTTGCCACCTATCATAGCTGTCCATAAAGGAGTCTCTACTCGCTACTTTGTCACGTCTGCTGAGAAGTTATTCTCTTGGTAACTGGGTATTCTTGTGCTCCTGGAGTTGACAAAATTTGCATCCGGATGTCAGACATGGTCTTCTTGAGAGGCTATCTGCGTGTCCGTGACTCTTTGGCCAAATGATCAACTCGTCAAATGTTTCTTCAGAGTAGTAAATGCTTGCTGGCAGTCTGTTGACCAAGCAAAGGGGGTGGTTCTGTCAATTAAGCTATGCAGCGGTCCGCAAATATTTCCAAAAATCCTCACGAAACGCCGGTAATAATTACAGAGTCAAGTAAACTTCTTACGTCGTGTTTGCTCTTCGGTGTTGGCCATTCTTGCACTGCCTTGATTTTCTCTAAATCTGTTTCTACTCCTTCTTAGGACACAACGTGTTTCTAGAAATTCACCTTCTCCTGGAAGAAGCACCACTTTTCGGGATTGATCTGCAAATGAGAATTCCGCAGCCTCGTGAAGATACTCGTCAAAACGTTTTCCGGTTATTATAATGTCATCAAGATAGACCAATCATCATCAAGCGTTTAAATTTTGCGGGTACATTGCATAATCTGAACGCCATAAACCTAAACTGATTTATTTCATTGTCGGTAAAAAAGGCAGTATTTTTTTATCCGTGGGGTGAACGGCCACCTGCCAATAACCGCTTTTCAGATCTAATATTGACAACCATCTGCTTTCAGTCAAGATGTTAAAGATGTCATCTATTCTGGGAAGAGGGCGATTGTCCTTTCTGGTGACATTATTGAGCCTTCTGTAGTCTACGCAGTATCTTGACGATCCACTTTTCTTAGTCACTAACACCACAGGTAACGACCAGAGGCTGTTTGATTCTTCGATTACTCCTTTGTCCAGCATGTACTTGACGATATTGAACTAAATGCGTTCGACCAATGATTTTGCCCCTCACAAATATATCGTTCACTTCCTCTACGAATCGGGTGGCCTTGAGTCGATGAGTCGGGAGTCAGATTTCACAATCGGTTCGCAGGTGCCTATTACTTGTCCTTTCTTGGGAGTCAGTCTGGGGTTGATTATTTTTACTGGAATAGTCTGATTGTTATCATTTACGAGAGATCTGGCTACGAAAATTCCTACTTCAGAGCTGTTGTATGGGTCCATCAATGCTGTTTCCAAGCCTCCAGGTCCAGCAATCTTCGCTTAAATGATTTTCTCGATGTTGGGAGAGATTCTGGAGTCTTCTAGTATTATGACTTTGACGCTGTCGTAAGGCAGAGAGTAGAATTTCCTCTTTTATTCAACAGTTTATTCCTTATGTTCACCCCTAATCCATGAAGGTACATAATGTCTAGTCCCAAAATGAATTCGTCGACGGTGTTGGCCACTAATACTTTAAATTTCATTTTACACTTTCTAAGCCTAAGTCTCACTTCAGTTTCAGGTTGAATTTTTTACACGTTCTGACAATGATTTGATCACTTTGTTCATGTGTATAGTAAATAATTTCATAAGAATTTCGTTTGAATAATCGATATTTGCATTCATTTTGGAAGAAGATTCGAAACACCGTCGATAACTCTTTGTAAATTACTTATAAAAGTAACCGAACTGCTATAAGCTTGATAATTCCACTGCTACCTAAATTAACGGGTCAACTCAAAAAATTGAAATTTGGGATAATGAAATTAATGCATGAACACTTAATTTTGAAGTGAAATTGACAGATGAAACTTTCAAGATGGCAACTGGGCGCCATATGGAAAACTAATCAAATGGAAAGGGGGGTCTTGTGATACATCATTTGAAGCTTCTGACGAATACTTCATAACCCTAGAATATGAAGTGATAAGCTTGAGGTCAGTTCAGAAGATGCTCGAAATGGTTGCCTTGAACTTTTTGACATGATATTTCACGCCGAACATTTTTGAACACAATAACGTCAATATCTCAACAAATATTTATTATTCTTTGCCTTATATCCAATATTGAAGCAGGTTCAGTTTCGTACACCTTTTGATTCAAATAGTCCCATAAAAAATGTCCAAAGGTGTCAAATCTGGCGAGCGGGCTAAACATTCTGTAGGACCTCGACGGCCAATCCAACGACCAGGAAAAGTAGTATCCAAATAGTTTCTTACTTGTCTGGAGTAATGTGATGGTGCTCCATCTTGTTAGAATACATTATTTATATCGAATTCATTAATTAGGATTCGCTTCGGCGATTTCAGTGATGAGAGGGTCAACAGTAGTTTCCAGCATATTCAAATACAGTTTCCCTGTTAAATTTTAATCAATAAATAGAGGTCCTACAATATTGTTTTCCAATATTTCTGCCCAAACGTTAATTTTTTTCTGGATATTGGGTATGTGTTTCCCGGAAAACGTGAGGGTTGGTGTCACTCCAATAACGGCAATTTTGTCTGTTAACATTGCCATTTAAAAAAATTTACATTCGTCTCTAAAACAAATATTGTGGAGATAGATAGGATGCTTTGCAATGGTTTCCGTCATGATTTCGCAGAATTCTGTTCTTCAATCAGGGCCATCTTCAGTTAATTGGTGTACCATTTTAATTTTGTATGGATGATACCTATTCCTTTTCAAAACTCTCCACACAGTAGAAGGAGACACTTCACAAACATTCGCGACGAAATAAGTAGACTGTTCAGAATATACTAACATCTCACCAATTATTTGTATTTGCTGTTTTTCCGGAATGGACCGATGACCTGTTCACTACCGGTAGTTGTGAATTTGGATACAAGTTCCCTCAAATATTTCCTACAAATAGGACGATTCGTTCATTGAAAATACTTTCGGTCTCGTGAAAGTTACGCGTCGCACCGTTAATAAAAATCGCTTCAATTTTTTCTTCCAATCGACGAGAATTGACCATTTCAGAGATTGTTGACGTGGTACCTTTCTACTAGTAAAACCGAAAACTAAATGAGAATATTCTAACTGAACAATGATGTTCATTGTCATACTGACATTTTTTGTCGTTTTTATAAACGAAAAATAACCTAACAAACCTCATCGGGTTGTTGGAGTTGCCATATGGCAGATAAAAAGCAATATTTCTAGAAATATAGATATTAATGTGTTTGTCTTCAGAAAATTATTAAATGTTCCGCCATTTTGTAGTAGGTGAAGATATTGACTTCATATTCTAGGGTTGTGAAGTATTCGTCAGGAGCTTCAAAATGATGTGTCACAAGACCCCCATTCCGCTTATTTTTTTTCCCAGTTGCCATCTTGAAAGTTTCATCTGTCAATTTCACTTCAAAATAAAGTATTCATGCATTGATTTCAATATCCCAAATTTTAATTTTTTCAGTTGACCCGTTCAAAAAATAAAAGGGAGGGGACATTAAAGAAATGCACTGTATATAAGATGAAAAGATAAGTACTATTCTGATCATTCCCATATTGATTTCAATTCAAGTTTAGGAGACACCGGTAGACAGCTGATTGAAGACAAAATGTGAGTAACCAAGAAGAGTACTTAATGAAATTAACTGCGTAAACTCAGTCATGGAATTATTTTCCAGCAGCTTGACTGCATTAACCCTATATTTTGAATGATGCAACCAATTTTTCTTTATTTTCAGTATTTTAATATTAATTTTCACAAAAAGGATTTGCAGCTTTATATCTTCTATTAATTATCTGCGAGCGCTTTCGACAGCTGGTCGTACTGTCATCTTCTATTAAAATATATATACCTGTAACGATTAGTTATCTTGTTGTAAAAAAAAGTAACATCGGATCACTTTGTGATATTCAAATGTCGGAAGTATTTAAAATTTAGTTCGCTGGACGTCGTTAACAATTTGTTGTTACTATTAGCTTCTTTAGGAATTCATGAACATTAATGTACCTACAATATTTTCAAATGAATCTATCTCTGTCTAGAAGTTCAGACAATAAACTCCAAAAATGTATAGCCTCATTTGAAGCTTCAGTGATGACCATGTACTAAACTTCAGTATTTCTTAAAGCTACAGTTTTCTGTTTATTACATTCCCATGAGATTGTACCCTATGACAATGTAAAAACGAAGTCACTATATGACCTTCTGTCAACCAGATTAATTGCAAAATCTGCATCCACATAACCTATCAGATTACCGTAACCCTTTTTATACCTCAAACAAAAATTCTTAGTGCCCTGCAAATATTTCAAAATTCCTTTTGCACACTTTCAATGCTGCCCAGTATAACAATTGTTGAACTGGCTTGAAAAATTAACTGCGAAAGTGATATCTGGTCTAGTTAATGCTGACAGATACATGAGGCTATCAATAAGCTGCTGATAAGGCAATTCTTTTGAATACAAACTATAATTATCTTCCTTATCAAAACAAATACCCTTTTTTATTGGTGTGCTTACTGTTTTACAATTACTCATTTTAAACTTTACCAAAATTGGATTTACATACTGTTCTTGATCTAGTAAAATATCTTTTCCATCTTTACTTTTTCTAACTCTCATCCCCAAACACTGTTGAATTTCACCTAAATCTTTCATCTTGAATTTATTAGTAAACTGCTCTTTCACAATCTGTGTTTCCTGGGTTGAATTAGATGAAATGAAGAAATCATCAACATAAAGCGCTATGATAGTAAGAAAACCATTGTCGTGTTTTACGAAACGCAGGGTCCATTGTCATATTTCTTATACCTTAAGCTAGTAAGTTCATCCTCAACCCTCTTGTACCAAACATGTGCAGATTGTTCCAGACCATATACAGCTCTATTTAATTTTAATACAGCATTATCACTATTATCTGTATTAATAGCAATTAGGCATTCACATATAACCATTTGTCTCAAATTTCCCGTTTAAAAAAGTTTTTCAACATCTAAATGGCAAATCTCTGAATTCAACTGAACAGATAATTTTTTTTCTCATTAGTCAGTGGACTATGCTTGAAGACAGGCAGTAAACAAATGTAAAGAAGTGAACTTTGAATGCCAATTGCATATGCAATTGGCAATACAATTGCATATACAGGAAATTTTCTGTAAATATTTCTGCACTGACACCTGTCGGATATAATCCAACGCCGTTCGTGGTATTAGTCAGTGGAGTAGTTATTTTCTGATAGGCGTCAGTCCATTTCGGAGTATTCACATATTCCTTGCCGTTATCAGTATGAAAAACTTTGATTTTCCTATTGAGCTGATTTTCCACCATGCATTTGAATTCCTTGATCTTTTGAAAGGTTTCATCCTCAGAATTCAAAAAATAAACAAAGGACATTCTGCTAAAATCATCCTGCATCGTTAGAAAGTATTCAGAAAGTTTTGGTCCTGCCAAATCGCTGTGAATTACACCTAAAAACATGCCCTGGTTCCACTGTAATCGAAGGGTTGACGAGTTTGCTTCCCTTCACAACACACTTCACACTTAGTTCTAACCCATCTGTCATTTTGTTTAAGTAGGTTGAGTTAATATGACCCATTTTTTTGTGTCAAACTTCACCAGATACAGCCTTTGCTTGTCCAGCAAAACTAGCCTTTTCTAAAAGTTCCATTTTGTACACACCATATGTAATAATAGCTTCAGCCACTAACACATTGTCACAGTTGTAGATCTTACAACAATCCTCGAAATTTACCATCTTTCCATTCTTGAGCAATTTACTCACTGACAATAAATCGGTAATGAGACCAGGAACATATTGAATATTTCTCAAAGTTTCTCTTGGTGTAAACTTTGACTTCACCACCACTGTGCACTTGGAGTTTTGTGTTGTTCACAACCACAATTTCTTTCGTTAAAGAATGTCTCGGGTTGATTAACCAATCGTTCCTGCATGTTAAGTGAAAACTGGCAGCAAAATCTATATACCAAACTCCATTGTCCAACTGTGAGCTCAAGAAAACAGCACTAAATGCACTCCTAGCTCCTATTGCACTTTTGTCTTTGTTGTTAACATTCTGTGATCTATTTGGATTCTGCTGTCGTTTTTGACTTCGACAGCCCTGACATTGACTGCTTTGAACGTGACGGCTGCCACATTGCTTCCACTGTTGCCATATCTTCTGACAAACGTACCGGAAGATGTGCTGCCATTCTGTGACATATCGAGCAAATTGATTTTAATCTGGTCAGCCGTTATATCGATTCTGCGCCATTACCATTGGTGAATAACGTTCCGGCAAACCAGCTAACAGCAAACTACCAACAAGTGGTGTATCCAACTCAAGTCCTGTTCGATCAAGTTTCTGGGATGTTTCGATCATTTGATTCACATAATCTTCCATGGATGAGCAATTTTTTAACCTCAAGGAAATTGCATATGCTCATTCTTCATAATTTTCACATCCTCTTAGCTTTGGAATCATAGATAAGTAACTGGCGGCCATTTTCTAACTCGTAAACACACGGCACTGCACAACTGTACTGTCTCTCGATTATTACAGTTAACTGCTCCTACTTTATACTGATTGTGGAGAAAAGTACACTGAGCTTGCATAATGCAGCCTAGTTATTGCGTCCTCTGCTCATAACCTGTTGAAATAACCGGTGGAAAGTGGAAACTAACAGAGGAACAAATTATCGCGACTATGACATTTACTGAACTTCACATAACTAACTATTACAATATGTGGAGTTGCCAGCTTTAAATTAGATGGCGCGACCAACGCAAAGAGTACACTACAAAACTATATTCGTTAGATACAATTCTAACACCATCTGAGACCCAAAGAATTGGGATATTAATATTTATTGGAGTGGGTGATAAAACAAGAACGCATTCTGAGGTATGCAGAATATTCAATGAGAAGTATCCTGACCGTCACATTTCCCAGTCTGCGGTGGGTAGAATAGAACACAAAATTCGTGAATTTGGGACTGTAATAGACCTTCCCGAACCTGGGAGATCAAAATTGAATGACGACAAGAACTTGAATGTATTGGTAACTTTTGAGGAAAACCCACAGAAACCCACAAGAGAAGTAGTTGATGATAATGATGTGAGTAGAATTTCTGTATTGAGTATTTTGAAAACACATAAATACCATCCATATCAAATTGAACTAGGTACATCAAGAATCAAATGAGGATGATCCTGATCGTAGATAATAATTTTGTGAAATACTTTGGAATAGATGCCAACGGAATCTGATGTTTCCCAAAAATAGTCTTCACTTCACTTCAGTCATTAATAGAAACATATGGTTTCAACAAAATGGAGCTACACCACACTATGCAGCATCAGTTCGAGCTTATATCAATCAATGAAGTTTCAATTCTCTTTTCTTTTTCCGTATCGATTGATCGGTAGACATTGCAAAATTGACTTCACTGGATTTAACTTTACTGATATAGTAGGGATCGGCTCAGAATAATTACAGGGTTACTAACCGGTCATTGTCTGCTTAGAGGACACCTGAATAAAATGGGGCTGTACAACGGAGACCTCAGCTTCAGATTGTGCAACGAAGGGATAGAAACAGCTCTACACATCTTATGCGAATGTGAGGAACTGAATCACAGGAGGCAGGAAATATATACACGTACGAAATTACGTCCAGAAGAATATGACGAACATCCAACACGGAACCTGTACAAACTAGTACAGGGAACGAGATTGATGGAATGGGTGTCATGAGAAGATGGGAGAATAAACGCAATAAGCCCAAGAGGCTGCAGTGTTTTCTGCAGACTTGGACTAAATGGACAAGTCAGACAGCTCCCAAGCTACAAAAAAAACTGACTTCACTGGACTATTTTTCGTGAGGTCATTTGAAATGAAAATCTACAGGAGGAAACCAACTGATATTGATGAATTGAAACACCGCATACAGAAAGAAATTATTCAGATCAACTGTGAGATGTTGCAAAACGACGTCAAATAATTTCAACACCGTCTATTTTTTTTGTCAAGAAAGAAACAGTGCCTATTTTGAGCATATGATTCACAATATAATTATTGTAAATATTGTTAATAACGTCAAAATTTTTTTCGTTCTACGGCTTCATTAATTATTGAACAAATTGAGCAATTAAAAATTATTGTTTTTTGTTGCCAACGCCAGAAATCAAAAAGTGTTATATTGCAGAAAAAAGTATTGAGAATCTGTTTTAACGCGGTATTACACGCTACCCCTTTTGATTTAAATTTTTACAGAGGTAGCCATTACCCCCAGTGGTTTGAAAAGGTAGTTGAACCAAAATAATTACCCAAAATCGATGGTCGAAGGCATTTTCAGACAAAGAAGAAACTGTCTATATAACAATTCTAATCAATATGAAGACAAAAATAACTTTTTCTAAATTGAACAAAAATTATCCTATAGTGTGTGTGTGTGTGTGCGTGCGTGCGTGCGTGCGTATGTATATGTGGGTGCGTGCGCGCGTGGGTGCGTTTTACATATCATCGCATAGCACATAAAAACCGTAGACATGCACGTTTCATGCTAGTTTTCATCATCAATATGTGGTAGCCCTATTCAAAAATCCTTGTTTGGTATATTTTTTTTTGCAGGTTACTATTACGTCTTCCTCCATTGAGGGCATTGGAGTCAAATATACTTGAGGAGCTTTTTTTTGCAGGACTCATAGGACAAATTCAAATAGACAGTGTGATACCATACATTTTAAGGATGGGAGGAAGTGTTTCTTCCTCAGCCAACAATAGACAAGTTAAAACAGAACTCATAGATGATTTTTCATGCAAATGACGTTATCTGTACATTTTTTTCTGTGTTATTATTTATTTTGTACTATTTTTTTTCTATTGCATTCTTGTTCCTATATCAATAAAAAATATCTTTCTACTTTTATTATTATGTCTAATAACAACAACAACAACGAAAGGTCACTTTGCAACTGCTTTCGTCAGGTAGGTAAGCAACATAAATGTGTGGAGAAGCCCTCCCATAGATGCCGGCTACTAACTACAACCAACAGCTGAGAGAAGCTTTCCCGATTCTCTCAAGTAACCTACAGCCATCCAGGCTGGAATTCTCAGCTTTGGAATTGGTTTCTCGTGCAGATCACAATGCCCTAGAATTTGGTTCAAAGCATATTCACGAGAGGAGTCTTTTGAGGAAATGTTGAGTCACTTTTTGGTTGCACCATTTAGCCTCGTAGGTTTTTAACACGTTCAAGAGTTGGCGAACTGAGAAGCTCTTGTTCTGAAGTTACAGGAAGAATAGTCAAGGTAGTTTAGTCAACGACCACCTCCTCTGTAGAATCAGAATCAGATTCTTTGGTTACTTTATAGGTTATAAATGGTTCCACAAATAGCTAGATAAATTATATTAATTGTGGCAATCCCCGAATTATGGTGACGAGGTTTTCGATTTCGAGAAGGCCCCCAGTATGTCAAAGGTTTCGTTAGTGACATCAAGAGGGCTCAGAGTCATACTTCCTTTTGGCACGGGTACACATACCTGTTTATTCAGATTCAAATCACAAAAAGAAATAACTGAAGTAATACGTACAGTTGAATAAACATCGTAGAAACCGCAGAAGCATCAGATGTTGCTTGTATGTGGGGAAAAGGAGATCCAAAGGAAAAAAATTAATATATGATAAATATTATATTTAAGAAAACGCCTTTGCATAATTTCAATTTGAGAAATATGGCTATTTAATGCTCCTCCCCACACTACTATTCCATAGCGGATATGACCTCAATTTATTGACGGTATATTTAATATACAGGTCCCATTTCAAATTGGTGTCTAGAACTTTCTTAAGTGTTTTATTTTCTTTTCAGGAAAGATACGGGAAGGTGTATCAGTTTTTATCGTTAATTTATCGAACGGGGGTGCTCCAGCTGCATTACAACAGAATGGTAGGTAATGCGTTTTGTCAGTATTCACCGTCAGTAGTTTCTTATCCAGCCAATATTTCATGAGGGAGAATTCTGTTTCAACTTTTATTTTCAAGGAATTCCAGTTATCTGCTTTGTAAAAGATAGCAGTGTCATCTGCGAATCCGACTATGTTTCCGTTGCCTAATGCAAAAATTACTCCACAGTCGATCACCTTATCACTGCTCAATATATCATAGATTGTTACTGTTTGACTTCTTCCTGTTAAATAACTTTCAAATAATTTCAATGACTTACCCCGTATTCCGATATCTTCCAAAGACTGAAGGATACATGGTGACTGACGGTGTCAAATGCTTTTGAAAGGTCAATGTGTTTTTCTTTCATTCAAGGCCTCAGTTACTTTTGAAGTCAGAGTGAGTATAGCATCTTGGGTTGACATTTTTTCTCTAAATCCGAATTGATTGTTGGAAATCAGATTGTATTTATCAAGGAAATAGATGAGCCTTTTTTTGATAATCTTTATAACCATTTTCCAGAGGCACACAAAATGTTATGGGAAGATCAAATCACCCTGTCCTTTCTACAAGTCTAGAAGGTAATAGATAGAGGTTCCTATAATGATTTGAGGCCCTTCGACCCCGGCCCTAATAGATAGAGGTTCTTATAATGATTTGAGGCCCTTCGACCCCGTCCACATGGCTCAATAAAAATGAAGAAGGAGAATATACAGTATATTCTCCATTAAGATCTATCATGAATGTGATAGACTCACTGACTCATGGACTGGCAAAATACCTAATGACTCTAGTACAGCAAGTTATTTATTAAAGACTTCTTACATTTTAACTCAGTAAAACTCTTAAAATGGGAAACTTTTGATAAACCCGTATATTGTCAAAAGGCATTTCTGAATTCGGAAACCACAAGATAGAAATGTCAATTTAAAAATTCAAAAATAAATTATTTTTAAGAAAACTACAACATATCAGAGGCAATTAAATCGTTTTGTTCTGGTTCTGCTGGTGGTTTAGATTCTTTTCGCCCTAGCCACATGCAAGACCTCATCAGTCACATCTCTGGAAATATACAGGACAGAAACTTCTTTCTTCTGTTACAAACTTATGTAACTTCATTTTTACTGGTAGGGTTACTCCAGAAATTTGTCCTATACTTTTTGGCGCTTCACTGTGTGCTCTTCGGAAAAAGGATGAACGAGTAAGACCGATTGCTGTCGGTACCTTTTATCGTCGATTGGTAGTCAAACTTGATTGTATGAGAATCAAAAACGAACTAGGATCAATGTTGCGTCCACTACAGTTTGGTTTTGGTACTGTAGGTGGACGTGAAGCTGTTGCTTATACTGCTCGTAGATATATTAATCTTCATCCAAATCCCGATTCAAAAATTTTCCTGAAAATATTCTTCAAAAATGCCTTCAGCATGATTGATAGAAACATGCTTCGTAGGATCGTAGGAAAGATTCGTTTCCAGGATTAGGTATATCCCTTCTTAAGTCAGTGTTATAAATGAGTTTCCTATTTGAGTTTTGGTGAACATCTGATTCTGTCTGAAAAAGGTTTTCAACAAGTTGATCTCTTAGGACCTGCTCTTTGTTGTGTGACCATCAATGAACTCACTAGAAGCTTATCATCCGAATTTAATTGTTGGTATTTGGACGATGGCTCAATCGCTGGCAATGAAAACATTGTTTCAAAGGATTTAGAAAAAATCATTGATTATTCAAAACATCTTGGACTTGAACTAAATTTTGAAAAATGCGAGTTGATTACTCTTTCAACTCCGAATAATATTTCCGAATCCATTTTGAAATTGGCTCCTGGCATAAGAATTTTGGAAAAGTCTAAATGGAGTCTTCTGGGTGCTCCTCTCTCTAATGATTCAATTTCAGAACATCTTCGAGAAAAACGGGAATCACTCAAATTGCTGACCACCAGATTGAATGAACTTCCAAAACACGTTGCATTTTTTCTCTTGAAAAATTGTTTGGCGATTCCAAAACTCATGTACGCCCTCAGATGTTCCCCCACTTGGTCAAGTCAGTTAGAGCTTGACGAATTTGATAATTTACTCCGC